>CM049580.1:1205000-1266452 GCA_027123335.1 Amphiprion clarkii | reverse complement strand
AAGTCTTTACTATTAATGGCATCTCTTCAGTTTTAATGGTGTCATCCAGTTTAACAAGGTGGAAAGAACCAGTTTAGTAGCAGATGTAGGAATAGTTGGTGCTTCTGAGTCCTTTTGTGTTGGATCATGTGGGTATTTTTAGAGCTTTTTGTCGGACGGACCAACAACAAAGATGGAAAAAGAGACGTGAGCCTCTCAATAATCATCTTTCTTCCTCTGACAGCTCCAACGCTGAATATTTCCACCACTGGGATGGTTGCTTTTCCATCCTGCTCCATGTTAATCCCTCATGGCCTCCTGTCAGAAGATAAACTGCACATGTGTAACGTCTGCATGCTGAGGTAATGCACATCATCGACCACATCAGACAGCTGAGGCTGCAGCGACGTGACGACAGCAAACCTGAACTGTAATCACTCTTCATATTTTAAACCTGTGATGAGGCCGTCGTTTTGTTTTATGGCCTCCACCTGACCCAACCAGCAGCAACAACACCATAAAACCCTCACAATAAAACCGTGATATCATCAGATCAGCTCGTGAAGCTGCAGAAACATTTTCACATCAGCTGATACGAGCTGTTACCTGCAGCTGATGAACCAACGTACAGCTGTGTTGATCCCACAAGAACCCAGCTGGTAACAAAAGAAGACGACAATCCAACCTTCACAACGCTCATCTGATGATCTCACAGGTTTCATAGTGAATGTTTGGATCAGGTGGAGGCCATAAAATGAAACGACGGCCTCATTATAGGATGGATATATGAAGAGGAACAGCAGTGAAGGTTTGTTGTCAAATTCCCTGATGTTAGAATTAGTCATAAATGACCACAAATATCTGATATTTCTGTTGGCTTTAAGGTTTGCAAGCAAGATCTATTGTGGTCAAATCCTAGGAGCATCAGTAAAAAGCAGCTAGACTTCTCTTTTTGGGTTCTTGAGGAACTTTCACGTCTCATACAAGAAGTTTCTTCAATTCTGCCGAAAAAGATTCTGGAATGAGAGATGAAACTTCCTCAAGAACCTAAAAGAGAAGTCCAGTTGATGAAAGGGATAGACAGAGCCGATTGAAATCTGGTGACTACAGGAAGTGAGGTCTGTTTTGGTTTCCTGTTGGTGAGCAGCTAAAGGTCGACAATTACACAACGTGTCTCTACCTTAGTGCTACTTAAAGCACTTTACAATGTGTTTTTCATTCACCCATTCACACAACGATGAACCGCCAACCCTGCAATTAGTGGACGACCTGCTCCACCACCTGAGCCACAGTTACCCAGTCATGATCGTCAGCCATCATGACACTACCTAGTCGTACGCCCATCAACCATCCAGTGTTGGGAAGTACTGTAACTCCTCTTGTCCAAAAGCATCCCTATGGACATGCAACGTCAGCTTGAAATGCTTTAATTGTTATTATAGTGAATATCCGTCAAGGTGATGTTAGAAAATCAATCAAATGGTCGATGCAGCTGGAAGGAGTCGATTAACGGCTGCTGAAGTGTTGCTCCAGTTGTTTTTAATGTTGTGGTAATCCAGTTATGTCACCTGGTACAGCAGTATTAACATCTTTTATATTGTTGTGTAGCTGTTTTTTTTGGTTCTTCTACCAGTACAATATGACGGCTGTGTAATGTGGTATTTGTCCCGCCCCTCCTAAGCTGCAATTGGACAGTTAACTAAAAGTGACAGCGACGAGAACGATTTACCCAAATTTGAACACTTTTCAACCCTTAGCAATCAGAAAAAACACAGCAAGCCTTCACTACTTTGTCACATGCACGGCGTCTTTAGTTTGCGCTGCACCACCATCACAAACAAACACTCTGATGGACAAAGTCTTACTACAGCCATCAGAGAGGCTCCTCTAAGTCCTGACATATTTCACCACAGATACTCCTTTAGACACAAGGAAACCGCCAGCTTAAAGTGTTGCACCATGGCTGATCTGGAGAAGGTAAATGTACTGCAGGTTTCAGGATCTCAGGGTATTAACTTCTATTCCTTGAGTAATCATCGCTTGCTGTTGTTCAAGGTTGATGTTGTGAAAGTGTAGTTTCAAAGGAAACAGGCTGTCACACGCCGACCTTTAATTTTAGAACAAATAAGACATAAAGAGCAGCCACTGCAGTAATAAACTCTTCTGTCTCTTCCTCCGACCGTTAAAACAAAGATTTAAACCTAGAAGGTAAACAAGCAGCGTTCAGCATCACCAGATCTGTGTCAGATCTAACATCTGAGTGATGGATGCAGCTTCCAGACGGCTCTGACTGGACTTCAGGAGTATCGACTGAACTCTCCTGAGGCTCAGAAAGAACAAACGCTGAGGATGAACCTCCAGCAGACCACATGGCTGTGATGCTGAGAGTGAAGGTGGTGGTTCAGGGATAAACACTCTGCAGCCAGGAGTGATCTAACATCCAGGTCTGTCATTGGTTCCTGAAGACGCTACAGATTCACTCGTGAACCTGCAGACGACAGTAAACAGTGGATCTTTCATGGACCATTTAAGAGCTCTGATGATTCTGTTTTCTGAAGAATGTGTCTCCTGTGGGCAGAAGGTGTTGAAAAAGAATCCAATTTTTGTGTTTTATGATGATGGAGTGATTCTCCAGAGTCGGGGAACAACCATATGAAAGACCAGAGCTCTCCTTCAACACCAGCAGAGCTGAAAAACAAACAAAAAAACAACTACAAACAACATCACGCACCTGGCATGATCTATTTATGTCTTTTTATGTTGGTTCTCCATCACTTTTTAATTGTTTTGTGTCTCTGAACAGTTTTGCGCTTCATTGTAGATGTTTTCTGTCCATTTGTAGTCGCTTTGCAGCTCTCTTAATAGTTTTCTGTCTCTATGTGGTTGTCTTATGTCTCTTTGTGGTTGTTTTCTGTCTCTTTGTGGTTGTTTTGTCTCTTTGTGGTTGTTTTTTGTCTTTTTGTAGTCGTTTTGCATCTCTTTGTGGTAATTTTGCATCTCTTTGTAGCTGTTTTATGGCTCTTGATGGCTGTTTTGTGGCAATTCTTTATTGTTTTGTGTCTCTTTGTGATCATTTTGTGGCTATCTCCAGTTTTTTTGTGGCAGTCTGTATTCGTTTTACATCTCTGTGAATATTTTGCATGTCTTTGGAGTTGTTTTGTTTCAGATCTCTTTCCAGTCATTTTGTGTTCCTGCCATTGTTTTGCGCCTGTATGTGGTTGTTTTGAATCTCTTTGCCGTTGTTTTGCATCACATTCAAGCTTTTTTGCATCTCCCAGTTTGACTTATGTGAAGTCAAAGTTGTGTTGTGTCTCTTTGTAGTTATTTGTCCGTGTTGTGGTAGATTTGTTTCCGTTTGTGGTTGTTTTTATGTATTTGAAGCTGTTCTGCATCTCTTGTGCAATCCTTTTGAATGGTTTTGTGTGTGTTTACGGTTGCGATACATCTTTGTGTTTGTTTTGCCTCTCACCGTATTTGACTTTGAGCTCCTTTGTGTTCGTTCTGCACCGTGTTGTGTTTGTTTAGCATCTGTTTCTGGTCTTTTTGTGCCTCTTCCATTGACAGGTTCATTTCAGGGGGCTCTCTGACCTCTTGCTCTTTCACTCATCCATCTGTGGTCGTGATGCTTCATAGTTCAGCGTAAATGAGTCATAAAGACCAGAGCTGTGTTGCTCACCACCTGATCAGTCCTTCTTCTCTCTTCTGCCCACATGAGTCAACATCTCATGGAGGTGCTCGGAGACATATGTCACGCTCATTCATCGTGTTCCCGCTGCCGTCCCCGAGGACTTCTTTTAACAAGGCGGGGGAGTACCTGATCTCTCTCGTGCTTTAAGTGGTTAAATCTCAGGTTTCGCTCTCCGCTGGGGGTGAAGCTGCTGCATTTTGTGCACAGTTTTCCCACAGAAGCTCAGAGGAGAGGCCTCAGAACGTCCTGTCCTGCATGAAACGCTGGAAACCAGACACTCCTCTGCCCCCGATCCCAGCTGAAGGGATCGCAGCAGGAAGGCAGATCATCTTTCAGCTCCCACGTCTGACACCAGGTTTACCTGAATGCCCACGGCGGGTTCAGGCTTGTCAGGCCTCCGTTACAGAAGCTGCACGAGTAGCTGCAGCTTTAGCAGCTCCAGTAGTTTAGTCCATGACCTTTACCAGCAGGTCTTCATCTGCACGCCTCGCTTTTAAATAGTAATCCCTCTGATTAAACAGAACCCTGCAGCTGTAAGAAGTCTTTATCACTGAGCTTAATACTGGAATGATAATCACTGGATTCACTACTCAGCAGAATAATGTAGGTCATAATTCAGACTAAAAACAGCTGACTTTAAAAAGTATTCACCCCCTTTCAAAAATGTTCCCTTTTACTGCTTTTTAACACTGAACCAGTCGATTTAATTTGGCTTTTTGGACAAGAATTTACCAAAAAGACTCTTTGATGTTAGAGTGAAACCAGATGTCTACAAAGTCATGTAGATGAATTAAAACCATAAAATGTCAATTATGTGATTGCAGAAGTATTTACCTCCTCGAAGTGAACTCAGAGCAGCCAGTTGGTTCTAGAAGTCAGCAGCTAGTGAAATAAAGCTGATCTGAGGTCAGTGATTGTAGAATAAAGACTCCTGGATCTGGTGGATCAGAACTCCTGGATAGAACTACACCATGAAGACTGAAGAACCAAAAACTCTGAGAAAAGGTTGTTAAAAAGCATCAGTCAGGACGATACAAGAACATTTCCAAGTTCCTGAAGATCTCCTGGAGTCCAGTTAAATCCATCATTAAGAAATGGAAGGAAGATGGAACATGAATAAATCTGACTAGAGCAGGACGTCCTCAAGAACTGAGAGACTAGAGAGGGAGGCCACCAAGACTCCTATGACTCCTCTGAAGGAGAAAGAGACTAGAGAGGGAGGCCACCAAGACTCCTATGACTCCTCTGAAGGAGAAAGAGACTAGAGAGGGAGGCCACCAAGACTCCTATGACTCCTCTGAAGGAGGAAGAGACTAGAGAGGGAGGCCACCAAGACTCCTATGACTCCTCTGAAGGAGGAAGAGACTAGAGAGGGAGGCCACCAAGACTCCTATGACTCCTCTGAAGGAGAAAGAGACTAGAGAGGGAGGCCACCAAGACTCCTATGACTCCTCTGAAGGAGGAAGAGACTAGAGAGGGAGGCCACCAAGACTCCTATGACTCCTCTGAAGGAGGAAGAGACTAGAGGGAGGTCCTTTGTTCCATTGCTATGAACAGTGAATGTTTCCATCCAGTAGTTGTTGAGACGTTTCAGTCTGAATCTCTGGACCATCAGACCTCCAGAGTCCTGCTGCTATGAGGCTGAGCAGCTGTTGTGTCTCAGTGGGTGGGTGTTAGCAACAGACCGACTCCACTAGAAGGTCAGTGTCTGTTCAGTCTTTGTGGGAATCTCTCTGATCTTGACGGTAACTCTCCGGATGAGGCCCTCAGGCTGCTGTTGAAGCTCCACCATCCTGTTTCTGCTCTCTGGTGTTTCAGCTGCTATCACCTGCTAATGTACGTAGAACTACACACTCACACACAAAACCCACAAACTAAGACCTCGTGTGTCCACCGGAAAATAAAACATCCCATAGTGCTGAACTGTAGGATTCCTTCTTTACTGTATATGAAGAACCAGACTTCCAGATGTTCTCATTAGAGGCTGTAAATCCACTGCATGTCCTGTCAGCACTGATGTAGGGGAATAAAGAGGTGGTTAAATCACCAGCTGCAACTCTGCTCATCATCGCCAACAAACTAAATATAAACCCAAAGGTCCTCCAGAGTCCTCAGAATACCCTGAAGGTTCTCATCGGTCTTCAGATGGAGCTGCTGTTTTCCTGGATGGAGGTTTGAACGCAGCATTAAATCACTGCATTCCTGGAGGAAGGAACGTCTCAGGTGGAAAAATGCTGTCATTCCTTCAGCAGTCGGGGTGAACAGAGCACATTCTGACGGTATATTCCCAGCAGACGAGTGTTGAAGCTGAGTGGGTGAAATACTGGGAGGAAAGCAGCAGCAGCAGCATCTGATAGTAAAAACACCTGCTGGACTCAGCTGAAGACCAGCTGTGTGTCACCAGTAATCCCTCTGTTTAAAGACAAAAACACATAGTTTTATACAATAACATTCATCATTCATTCATCTTCTGAAAACTATGAAAACATGCAAAAGATAAGCTGAAGATACAACAGAAGTGCACAAAAAATACTGATAATCTGGCAGCAAGGAGCTATAAAAATATCCGTCCATCCATCCATCCATCCATCCATCCATCCATCCATCCATCCATCCATCCATTATCTATACACCGCTTAATCCTCACTAGGGTCATGGGGGGGTGGAGCCTATCCCAGCTGACTCGGGTGAAGGCAGGGGACACCCTAGACAGGTCGCCAGTCTGTCGCAGGGCTACATATAGGGACACACAAGCACTCACACATTCACACCTACGGGCAATTTAGAATAATCAATTAACCTCAGCATGTTTTTGGACTGTGGGAGGAAGCCGGAGTACCCGGAGAAAACCCACGCATGCACAGGGAGAACATGCAAACTCCATGCAGAAAGATCCCAGGTCCGAGCCGGGACGTGAACCAGGGACCTTCTAGCTGCAAGGTGAAAGTGCTAACCACTACGCCACTGTGCAGCCCCCTATAAAAATATATTAAAAAAATTATGGACTGAAATGTTCAAAAACTAAACATAAAAACAGCAACAATAACAGCATCAGGAAAACACGAAAAGCCCTCAGTCCTCCTCCAAGGCTACTCAGTCGTAATATCTCTGACAGATAAGTTCTGATCAGTCCTCAGAGATGGATTTCTAGTAGGATCACAATCATGTGATCATGTAGTGTTCACTGGTTGTCATGGTTACAGTGACGCCGTGCTGCTATCTGGCAATGATACAGAAATCTCTAACAAATCCGTGGATCCAGACTATAAGCTGCATCACTGCCAGAATCTAATCACTTGGTCCTTGTGTCATTTCTGACCTTCCCTGGAAATTTCATCCAAATCTGTTTGTTTGTTTTTGAGTAATGTTGCTGACAGACAGACAGACAGACAGACAGACAGACAGACAGAACTCTGCCGCTTTCCTTGGTGGAGTAATGATGACATTTTCATCTGATTTTAATACAGTGAAGCTGTGTAATATTACAATGACTGTAAAACATAAATTTGTAAAAATACAGATTTTCTAGGTGAGCATTATATATAGTTTTGTCTATATTTTACAGTTAACATCTGAATAAATTATTAATGAAGATGAACAATGTAATTTTGAATTTCAAAGTTAAATCTCAACCTCAGAAATTGTAGATAGACATAAACATCTCGACTTGCAACCAGTTAAGAAGCTTCTTCACAGCCTTTAATCGTATCTGACTCTCTTCCTCCACAGCTAGAATTTGCTGAGTTGTCATGGAGATGATGTATTTTAGTTATTAGTCATAGTTGGATCATGTGATTACAACTGAGTTAAATGTAGTCAGCAAACACAGCTGGGAAAAGGAGCTGCTGCAAAGATGCAACTCCACATCATGATGCTGCCACCACCATGCTTCAGAGGAATCATAGGAGTCTTGGTGGCCTCCCTCTCTAGTCTCTTTCTCCTTCAGAGGAGTCATAGGAGTCTTGGTGGCCTCCCTCTCTAGTCTCTTTCTCCTTCAGAGGAGTCATAGGAGTCTTGGTGGCCTCCCTCTCTCGTCTCTTCCTCCTTCAGAGGAGTCATAGGAGTCTTGGTGGCCTCCCTCGCTAGTCTCTTCCTCCTTAAGCCGAGTCATAGGAGTCTTGGTGGCCTCCCTCTCTAGTCTCTTTCTCCTTCAGAGGAGTCATAGGAGTCTTGGTGGCCTCCCTCGCTAGTCTCTTCCTCCTTAAGCCGAGTCATAGGAGTCTTGGTGGCCTCCCTCTCTAGTCTCTTTCTCCTTCAGAGGAGTCATAGGAGTCTTGGTGGCCTCCCTCTCTCGTCTCTTCCTCCTTCAGAGGAGTCATAGGAGTCTTGGTGGCCTCCCTCGCTAGTCTCTTCCTCCTTAAGCCGAGTCATAGGAGTCTTGGTGGCCTCCCTCTCTAGTCTCTTTCTCCTTCAGAGGAGTCATAGGAGTCTTGGTGGCCTCCCTCGCTAGTCTCTTCCTCCTTAAGCCGAGTCATAGGAGTCTTGGTGGCCTCCCTCTCTAGTCTCTTTCTCCTTCAGAGGAGTCATAGGAGTCTTGGTGGCCTCCCTCTCTCGTCTCTTCCTCCTTCAGAGGAGTCATAGGAGTCTTGGTGGCCTCCCTCTCTAGTCTCTTTCTCCTTCAGAGGAGTCATAGGAGTCTTGGTGGCCTCCCTCACTAGTCTCTTCCTCCTTAAGCCGAGTCATAGGAGTCTTGGTGGCCTCCCTCTCTAGTCTCTTTCTCCTTCAGAGGAGTCATAGGAGTCTTGGTGACCTCCCTCTCTAGTCTCTTCCTCCTTCAGAGGAGTCATAGGAGTCTTGGTGGCCTCCCTCTCTAGTCTCGTTCTCCTTCAGAGGAGTCATAGGAGTCTTGGTGGCCTCCCTCTCTAGTCTCGTTCTCCTTCAGAGGAGTCATAGGAGTCTTGGTGGCCTCCCTCTCTAGTCTCGTTCTCCTTCAGAGGAGTCATAGGAGTCTTGGTGGCCTCCCTCTCTAGTCTCTCAGGTCTTGAGGACGTCCTGCTCTAGTCAGATTTATTCATGTTCCATCTTCCTTCCATTTCTTCATGATGGATTTAAGTGGACTCCAGGAGATCTTCAGGAACTTTAAATGTTCTTGTATCGTCCTGACTGATGCTTTTCAACAACCTTTTCTCCTCAGTAATAGCTTCATGTTGTGCTGGGATGTGAATGTTTTACTGCGATTTGGCTTCACAGAGCTGTAAAGTTATCGGCCGTTAGTGAAATCAGAAAGCTCCTGTACATCTGCTCCCAGTGAGAGGAATGTGCCTCATTGACTGGTTGGTTTTACTGCAGAACAAAACCACAGAACGAGTTGGTTGGTTTTGTTTTCGCTCTTTTGTCATGTAGGAGACGCCTATAGAAAGCCTGCTGTAAGATGAATTAACAAGCTTGTTTCCCATGTTCTGCTCCGGCCTCCTTCAGCCCATTAGCAGCAACAAGCACCACTTAAAGAGCAAACCAGGAATCCTGATGTTCATCCAGAACGAGTTCATGCTGGAAACCAGTGCTCTGCTGTGTGGGATCATTGTTTCTGTAGGGGGAGAAATTATGCTGCAGAGCCCCGTCGGTTAACCTAAACCTCAGAATTCTTGGTTTGTTGGTGTGATGTCCAAAAGATTTCATGGCTTACTGACTCAACTAATGCTTGTTTTCATGATCTGGTGGTAAAAAAAATCAGATTTTACTGGTTTTAGTCCATGAGAGGTTGGGCCTCTGTACCCCTGTGGAGATATTCCATTAAAAATCAGCTGTTTCCAGCTACAATAGTCATTTACCACATTAACTATGTCTACACTGGATTTATCATTCATTTAATGTCATCTTCACTGATAAAAACTGCTTTTCTTTCAACAATAAGGACATTTCTAAGCAACCCTAAACTATTGAACGGTAGTGTAAGATATTATGGGTGCAAATTTTAAACTGATTTCTTGCCCAGTGTTCAGCTACAGTGAGTGTTTTTCCATGAGTTTGAGTGTTAGACGTTAAATACAGCAATATAACTGTGACCTACAAAATCACATCTATAATTTAACTGTTGACTTTAAACACAATAATGACAAAACATTAACATTTTACCAATATATATGGAATCACTTTAGATGTTTTTAGGATTTTTTGGAAGCTTTTTACTCATTTTTTTGAAAATATTTACAAGAATTTTCTTGCCAAATTTTTTTTTTTTTTTTTTTTTAAGATAAAACTTTTCAGAGAAAATTTTAAGGAATTATTGGAGTTTTCTTCCTGAAGGTTTTGCAAATTTTCAGAAATTTGGGGATTTTTTTTGTTGAATTTTTGGATTTTTTTTCAGACAAAAACAATATCTTTTGGAGCCTGTAAATGAGGACAACAGGAGGGTTAAAGCTATGAAGTGAGCATCTTAATCCAAACAAACTGAGTCTAATCTGAGTTACTTGTGATAAAGTTCTGTGTCTGTGTTGGATGTGAAGGTCAGAGAAGGTCTGGATGGTTGAACAGCAGCAGGAGTTTACAGAGAAACAAACTCTGGATGTTTCCTAAATAAGACCAAGGTTAAAAAGACAAAGCTGCTGCTGCTCTTCTGCACCTTTAACCTTGGCAGGAGGATTTGTGTTTGTAATCCGGAGGAAGGACGCTGACGTAACGCTGCTGGATCATCAAACTGTTTCAGATGGGCTCTGGTTGTGTAACCAGGCCGTCAGCTGCTGGTTATTGACCTCAGTCTGGGCAGCAGGTCGGTGACCTCCACCATCAGCTGGAGGCTCCAGGGATCTCCAGCATAAACACCAGAGGCTCCAGTGAGTCGACAAACCGACGTTTATTATGTCTACAGGCCAGAGAGGAGGAAGAATCCATCCTTCAGATATCAGTGCAACAAGTCGGAGCAAATATGCAGCTTTTTGTCAATAATTTAAACCCAAAGACTGATAAGTCGTCAGTGGTGGATTTATAGTAGCATCACAATCATGTGACCATCAGCAGGCAGCTGACGTAGTGTTCACTGGTTGTCATGGGAACAGCCGTTATCTGGCAATGAGTAAAACTGTGTTATTTTACAGCTACAGATTGCGAAATATCTTAATTTTATTTGTAAAAATACTTTTAATTTGGACTTTATTTACAATTTTACAATAAATACATTTTTTTTAGAATTTGAATAGTTATCTGTAATTTAATAAATCTGAGAAAACATGGAAAATAACAGGAAATAATTTAAAATGTTAAAAAATGTGAAGTTTTTTTAAATTTGAAGTTTAGGTCTATATAGATCCCTGATGAACATTAAAAGTTAACATCAGTTTAACAAACAGATGAAGCAGCAACACTAATATTTACTGTCTGAAAAGGGTTTGTTCAGTTAATTGAGTCATTTCAGGTGTTTTTTTTTTGTAAGAAAAAAAGGGATTTAAAAAAAAGGTGAAATCCTGATTCCTGCCTCCAAAATGTAAATATGTTCTGTTGTCTTTCCTCTATGACACTAAACTGATTATGTTTATTACTAGGGCTGCACCTGAATATCGGAATATTTGGTCGTTACGGTGGATTCGGATTTTTATGTTGAGATCTGAGTCTCAACATCCCACCCCGTTGGATGACGTCACACGAACGTTACGAAGCGATCCAAGTATTGGGTTATTTCTGGAGCCCAGAAACTGCTGTTCGGTCGAACCTATTTATTGCAATGTTAGACTTTGGGAAATATTTTCATCATTTCCTGACCAAATGATTAGTTGATTAATGGAGAAAACTCAACAATAATGAAAATAATCCTCATGTAGAACACAACAACGGCACATTTAACTCATTATTTAAACAAAACTCGCCTCTGAATGTTGATTTTCTGTTAGTTCGTATTTTTCACTTTCTTCCAGATAATCTTCAGATCAGCTGATATGGACGCTAACGGCTGCAGCCAGGCGGGTATTTTCCTGCTGCTGGGTTCATCAGTTCTCTCCCTGCAGCTCATCACAATAAAAACTTCATTTGTTCCTCCTTTATCGCCTCCTTCCATTCGGCCCCAGACTTCATTATGTTTCTCTGTGTTTGCTGTCAGTCAGCCACACAAAGAAACCGCCGTCGCTGCCAGAATACAGTCGGATGGAATATTTAGGCTCTTTGTCTGCTGGAATAGACGGTTTGAAAGGGTTAGGGTTAGAGAAATGTGCTTTTTAAAAACGATAAGACATTAAAAACCTGCTGAGTACATGCATTAGGAAGTACACTGGAAAAAATGCTTCTCTCAAAACAAGAAAAAAAACTTATTTCAAGGAACTTCTACCTTGAAATAAGTGAAAAAATCTGCCAATAGAACAAGTGAAAAATGTCTTGGTAAGATTTCTAGAAATAAGATATGATATTTAGCATCTTTAGATCTTAAAATTAGCTGGGAAAACTTATTCTAAGCTCTATTTTACCAGGATTGTCAAGCTGAGGTGTCTTAAAATAAACCAGATATGCTAAAAAAATAATAGCAGTTTTTCACTCAAAAATAGGTTTTTTCTTTCATGTAACCTCCTAATCTGAGATGTATTAAACTTATTTTGAGTTTTCTTGTAAAATTGAACTGAAAACAAGATAATTTCCAGATTGTTTGACTGAACCAGATATTTCAGATGCATTGTCTTCAAACTAGTCCCTCCATCTGCTGAAATGTCTCTGGTTCAGTGAATTTATCTTAAATCAAGTGGGACGAGACGTTTAGACTGAAAATAAAACAAACAGACTTGGTAGGGTTTGAGTTGTTTCAGTGTAAACGGTCAATAAGTGAGAACAAGCAGTGGAAGTGTTCAGCTGGATGTGAAAACGCTGCATCTGTTCTGCAGACGGATGTTGGACCAGCAGGGAGCAGCTCTGGATCCCTCCACACTGTATTTCATAGATTTTCTGCTTTTCTTTGACGTGCAGACGATGTGTTTCGAAGCCTCAGAGCTAACCCAACGTCTCGCTGGGACGGTGACCCAGATCAGCGTCTGGTTTGATGTGCTGAGATGGACCGAGCAGACGTGGAACAAAGCTGGTTTCATCTTCACCACGTTTGATGCTCGGAAACACAAGTGACGGTAGACAATAAAATACAGTCCGGCAGGTTTACAGCGAACGGAAGAACTTAGAGGAACCATGGAGGAAAGCTGAGTTTAGCTGCTAAATACTTCTGTTTAGAACAACAGGCGCTGATCCAGAGAGAAATAAGATCACAAGATTACATATTAACACCCTACTCTGATATTTATTATAGAATTTATACTTTTTTCCCTGAAAAAATCATTTGCTGGCATCATAAAGACAGTGATTAGTGGGGATGTTCACTCTGTGGGTCTCTACTTGTATTTTTAATGTTTGTGTAGCCAGACAGTTATTTTTGTGCTGCTGGGTTCGTTCTGATTATATAGAACTAAATAAATCCCAGTTATGTTGGGTGGTGTTAAGAACAGGACGCTGTGACTGTAGAAACTTTGTCATTACATTTATTTACATCATTTATCATTATTGTCTGCAAAAGAAAATGCAGAAAAAGACGACTTTTAGAGATAAAAGAGACAAACAGAACTTGGCCCATTGATACTACTACCTTTGGACTTTATAACACTATTTAATGCATTCTGTATTTTACTCTATTTTTACTGTGAATACCACCAATGTGTACCTTATTGGAAATATGAACTATTTTTTTTTTGCACATTTCTGTAAATATCAGCATTTTAGACACCTTTTGGTTTATCTTCAACCAGATCTATCTATCTATCTATCTATCTATCTATCTATCTATCTATCTATCTATCTATCTATCTATCTATCTATCTATCTATCTATCTATCTATCTATCTATCTATCTATCTATCTATCTATCTATCTATCTATCTATCTATCTATCTATCTATCTATCTATCTATCTATCTAGCTATCTATCTATCTATCTATCTATCTATCTATAGTCTATCTATCTATCTATCTATCTATCTATCTATGTATCTATCTATCTATCTATCTATCTATAGTCTATCTATCTAGTATCTATCTATCTATCTATCTATCTATCTATCTATCTATCTATCTATCTATCTATCTATCTATCTATCTATCTATCTATCTATCTATCTATCTATCTATCTATCTATCTATAGTCTATCTATCTATGTATCTATCTATCTATCTATAGTCTATCTATCTATCTATCTATCTATAGTCTATCTATCTATCTATCTATCTATCTATCTATCTATCTATCTATCTATCTATCTATCTATCTATCTATCTATCTATCTATCTATCTATCTATCTATAGTCTATCTATCTATCTATCTATCTATCTATCTATCTATCTATAGTCTATCTATCTATCTATCTATCTATCTATCTATCTATCTATCTATCTATCTATAGTCTATCTATCTATCTATCTATCTATCTATCTATCTATCTATCTATCTATCTATCTATCTATCTATCTATCTATCTATCTATCTATCTATAGTCTATCTATCTATCTATCTATCTATCTATCTATCTATCTATCTATCTATCTAGTCTATCTATCTATCTATCTATCTATCTATCTATCTATCTATCTATCTATCTATCTATCTATCTATCTATAGTCTATCTATCTATCTATCTATCTATCTATCTATCTATCTATCTATCTATCTATCTATCTATCTATCTATCTATCTATCTATCTATCTATCTATCTATCTATCTATCTATCTATCCACAGAAGAATGAAGGAGGCCGATTTAACCTCCATGTAGACAGGAAGTAACTGTTGTCTGGATGTTGTTGTTTGCTGTAGCGAGGGAAACTTTGAAAACAACAAAAAAGAGGAGAAAGCTGCTGAAATAAACGGCTGATGGGAGGTTAATGCCTGCAGTCTATATCCAGACTCTGTAACGTTCTACACCTGAGAGGATCTAACCAGGTCCTGGTGCACCAAAACTACAGGAAACATCTCTACAGACCCAGTTAGCCTCAGTAGCACAGCTGTATGAGTAAAACACCATCCATCCATCATCCATCCATCCATCCATCCATCCATCCATCCATCCATCCATGCATCATCCATTATCCATCATCCATCCATCATCAATCATCCATCCATCCATCCATCCATCCATTATCTATCATCCATCCATCCATCCATCCATTCATCCAGCCATCATTCTTTCATCCATCCATCCATCCATCCATCCATCCATCCATCCATCCATCCATAAATCATCCATCCATCCATCCCCTACACACCGCTTAATGCTCATCAGGGTCATGGGGGGCGGAGTCTATCCCAGCTGACTGAAGGTTTACCTGAACAGGTAACAGTCTATCAACCAATCACACTCACATTCACACCTACAGATTTAGAATCACCAGTTATTAACCTCAGCATGTTTGTGGACTGTGGGAGGAAGCTGGAGAACCTGGAGAACCCAGCAGGAGAACATGGAGACTCCATGCAGAAAGATCTCAGGAAGACGAGAACTGGGGATCTTCTAGCTGCTTTTTTCAACCAAAGATAGTTTGGGCTCTTTTTGGGATGATTTTGTATCTTTTTGTGGTTATTTTGCATGTGTTTTGTGTCAAATTTGAATTTGTGTCACAATTTCACCTGTTTTGTTTCTAGTTTTGGTCCTAAAACACATGAAATCAAATGATTGTACATGAAACTCAAGCAGTGGTGTGATATTTCAGAGCAGGACTGGGAGGTTTTCTTGTGTTTCATTGAGAGTTTGAGGCCGTCGGGTCACAAAGCAGCAACAACTCCAGCTGTGTGTCGGTAAAAGTCATCATCTGAACTCCTGCTGGACGTCTGAGCAGCAAAACTCCACAAGTTTTAGTGCAAAGAGTGACTTTAACTGCTGACTGACTTCTTCATTTTTCTGCAGCTGTTCTTTTTCCTCAGAGTTTCTTTGAGATGCACTCAAACCTTCGGCCTTGTTCAGGGTAATAAAAGGCTCCAGTTGCTCCAGCGTTCATTCATCGGAGACTTGCTGTGGCAAACAAACAAGCAGAGTGAAAGACTAGCCCTGTTGTTTGGAGTCGGCTACATCCTGGACAGTATAATCCCCAGACGGAGCTCTTTTGTTGCGTTACTGCAGGGCGTGGTGCTTCACCTCCAGAGCTGTCAGGATGAAATGCTGCTGCCTTCAACAAAACCCGGCAGAAAGACGAGACGGGGGAAGACCTGGAAGCAGAGGTGAGGAAACGAACCGTTTAACCAGGAGGATAAAGCCTCTGTTGTTTTGAGCTGAAAACGCCACACGGATTAGAGTTCAGGCAGGAAAACCACGAGCTTAAATCACAGCCAGAATCAGGTCATTTCATAACAGGACATCCCAAATGACAGACGAGTCCTGCCTCAGTGGGACAGCCATGTACAGAAAACACCTCAGACGGTTATTATAGCAGGAGGTGGACATTAGTGCAACGTATGAGGATGAAACTGTGCTGATCGACCTGCTGTTGTTCCAGCAGAGCAACAGAACAAACACTAACAGCAACGTTGGATTTATGAAACCAACAGAGCAGCAAATTAAAACTCGATTAGCTGAACAGCAGTAGTTTTGCAGCCATACATTCCACAAGAGCAAATTATTATTTTTAACCCTCGTGTCGTCCTGCAGGTCAAACTGACACGTTTTAAAGTTTCAAAATGTGGAAAAATATTTTCACAGTGAAACTTCTGATGTCCACATTTTCAACATGTTTGGGTGGAAAAAAAAGAAATGTTAAAAATGTTTAAGAACATTCACATAAAAATCAACCAAAATCCAGCGAAATTCACTGGATTTGGGTTGATTTTTATGTGAATGTTCTTAAAGAAAATATTAGAAGTTTTACTGATATAAATGGAATCACTTTAGATATTTTTAGGATTTTTTTGGAAGATTTTTACTCATTTTTTGAAAATATTTACAGGAATTTTCTTGCCAAATTTGAGGATTTCTTTATTTATTTATTTATTTTATTTTTTATTTTTTTAAATAAAACTTTTATGGGAAATTTTATTGGAATTTTCTTCCTGAAGGTTTTGCAAATTTTCAGAAATTTGGGGAATTTTTTGCTGATTTTTTGGGGATTTTTTTCAGACAAGGAAACAATATAAATGGTTGGTGCCCATAAATGAGGACAACAGGAGGGTTCAAATGAAGCTTTTTCAGCTGCAGAAAGCTCCCAGTGGTTTACAGAAACAATCATTTGATAAAATCAGAATCAAGTCCAGTAAATCTAGACTTCAGTCCTCCGGAGACTTCGTTAGCTTCCTCACAAACAAACATCGTTCACCTCCCTCACAGCGAGCCGTGGCCTCCTCACAGCCTCAGCAGCTAACGAGATGGAATGAGGTCTGGGTGGAGTGGGAGAAGCAGCAGGTTATATCAGGTCAGGATGGAGCTGGATCCCCTGCAGCCGCCGGAAGACTCGGCATCCTGCCCCCATTTCAATCCGCCCGGCCGCTCGGGGACCGGCGCTGGTGGAATTGGTTTAGCCCCAGGTGGTGGAGGAGGACGAGGAATCCATGTTCCAGCTAAAAAAGGAAACCTGCAGTGGAAACCAGACGCTCGGAGACAAAGGGTTTGTTGTTGCATTGTTCCTTTTATGCAGAAAATGATTATACACTGGAAAAAACGTTCCTCTCAAAACAAGAAAAAAACTTTCAAGGAACTTTTACCTTCAAATAAGTGAAAAATCTGCCAATAGAACAAGTGAAAAATATCTTGGTCAGATTTCTAGAAATAAGATCTGATATTTAGAATATTGAGATCTTAAAATTAGCTGGAAAACTTATTTTCAGCTCTATTTTACCAGGATTGTCAAGCTTAGGTGTCTTAAAATAAGCCAGATATGCTAAAAAATAGTAGTTTTTCACTCAAAAATAGCTTTTTGCTTTCATGTAACCTCCTAATCTGAGATGCTTTAACCCTCCTGCTGTCTTCATTTACAGGCACCAAAAATATTGTTTCCTTGTCTGAAAAAAATGTAAAAAAAAAATCAGCAAAAAAAATTCCCCAAATTTCTGAAAATTTGCAAAAGCTTCAGGAAGAAAATTTCAATAATTCCTTAAAAATTTCCCTGAAAAGTTTTATTTAAGAAAAATCCCCAAATGTGGCAAGAAAATTCTTGTAAATATTTTCAAAAAATGAGTAAAAATCTTCCCAAAAGATCCTAAAAATATCTAAAGTGATTCCATATATATCAGTAAAACTTCTGATGTTTTCTTTAAGAACATTCACATAAAAATCAACTAAAATCCAGTGAAATTCAGTGGATTTTGGTTGATTTTTATGTGAATGTTCTTAAGAAACATTTTTAACATTTCTTTTTTTCCACCAAAAAATGTTCAGAGATTTCCCAAAAAATGTTGAAAATGTGGACATCAGAAGTTTCACTGTGAAAATATATATTTTTTTCCACATTTCCAAACCTGAAAACGGGTTAATTTGACCTGCAGGACGACACGAGGGTTCAACTTATTTTGAGTTTTCTTGTAAAATTCAACTGAAAACAAGATAATTTCCAGATTGTTTGACTGAACCAGATATTTCAGATGCATTGTCTTCAAACTAGTCCCTCCATCTGCTGAAATGTCTCTGGTTCAGTGAATTTATCTTAAATCCAGTGGGACGAGACGTTTAGACTGAAAATAAGACAAACAGACTTGGTAGGATTTAGAGTTTGTGCAGAACCGCTGGATCCTGGTGGAGTTTCCAGTATTTCATGAGAGAATAACAACAAAACACCGTCTTCCAGCTGCAGTTGTTGGAATATGAGATGATTTCCAGTGAGGCACATTCTTCAGCCGCATGAAGCCATGCAGAAAGATCCCAGGAATACCGGGACGAGAACCTGGGATCTCCTAGTTACTTTTTGTCGTGCTTTTCCATGCTTTTACTGGCATATTTGAATCTTTCAAAGTAGTTTTGGCTCTTTTTGGGGTGATTTTGTGTCTTTTTGTGGTCATTTTGCATGTGTTTTGTGATAAATTTGAATTTTTGTCGTAATTTCACCTGTTTTGTGGTAGTTTTGGTCCTTTTCGTGGTAAATTTGGGCGTTTTTGTCGTGATTTTCCATGCTTTTGCTGGCATATTTGAACATTTTATAGTAATTGTGGCTCTTTTTGGGGTAATTTTGCAAATTTTTTGAGTCAAATTTGAATTTGTGTCTCAATTTCACCTGTTTTGTTTATAGTTTTGGTCCGGAAACACATGAAAGCAAATGATTGTACATGAAAGTCATGCAGTGGTACATGAGGCACATTCTTCACCCACATGAAGCCTGGAAGCTGCTCCTCAGAGCCAGAAAACACAAATCCAAACATCTCTGAAGCTCCTGAAACAAACATCTGCTGGAGTCCTCCACCGATTGATTCCTCATCTGCCCTCCACAGGTATTTTGTAGCTCCTTCTTCAGCATCTGTTCCTAGTAAACTTCAACCAGCATCAGTCCGAAGTGATAAAAGTTCATGGAAATGTTCCTGTCATGCTGATGGGCTCTGGTTCTGTAGATGGAGGGTTTCGGGTATCATGAGGAAAAGAAATTAGAAAAGATGCGGTTGCAGTTTCTCATTATGAGAGTCGTTTTTTATTTCACTAACGATTAAAAATGCTCTTTCAGAAAGAGGATATAAAAACACACTACTGGGAACCACGGTGGAAACATCGAGGGGGATTATTTTGGAAAACATTTCCGTCTCAGACCTTCATCGGGCAATAAATTAGAAATTTAATGTTTAAACTCAACAAATACGAAGCAACAACCAGTTAAAGAGGAGTCAGCTGCATGGAAATGTCAGCATCATTACTTCATCAAGGAAGACAGTGGAGTTCTGCAACGATCAGTGTTGGTCTGTCTGTCTGTCTGTCTGTCTGTCCGTCTGTCCGTCTGTCCGTCCGTCCGTCCGTCCGTCCGTCCGTCCGTCTGTCTGTCTGTCTGTCCGTCTGTCTGTCTGTCTGTCTGTCTGTCCGTCTGTCCGTCTGTCCGTCTGTCCGTCCGTCTGTCCGTCTGTCCGTCTGTCTGTCCGTCTGTCTGTCTGTCTGTCTGCCTGTCCGTCTGTCTGTCTGTCTGTCTGTCTGTCTGTCTGTCTGTCTGCCTGTCTGTCTGCCTGTCCGTCTGTCTGTCCGTCTGTCTGTCTGCCTGCCTGTCTGTCTGCCTGTCCGTCTGCCTGTCCGTCTGTCTGTCTGCCTGTCCGTCTGTCTGTCCATCTGTCTGTCTGCCTGTCTGCCTGTCTGTCTGCCTGTCCGTCCGTCCGTCTGTCTGTCTGTCTGCAACATTACTCTAAAACAGAGTAACGGATTTGGATGAAATTTCCAGGGAAGATCAGAAATGACACAAGAATCCAGTGATTAGATTCTGGCAGTGATGCAGCTTCTAGTCTGGATCCACGGATTAGTTAAAGATTCCTGTATCATTACGACATTCAAATGTCTGGGGTCACTTAGAAACGTCCTTATTTTTGAAAGAAAAGCAGTTGTTTTTTTCAGTGAAGATGACATTAAATGAATGATAAATCCATTGTTAATGTGGTGAATGACTATTCTAGCTGGAAGCGGCTGATTTTTAAAGGATTAGACATTTTATTTAAATACATTTTCAGACCTCTGGCTACTTTCTACTACTGGATTTGTCGATTATTTTACCAATTAAAGATGAAAAGCTTTAATAAATGTTGTTATTTGGACTCTTACAGTGAAACTAACGTCCAGAACAGTGATTTCATGTACCCTGATAGATGACAGTAGAAGTACGAATCTACTCTATTAACTCTTATTATAAAGTAAGACCTGCTGCTGCTGTGGTGTTTTATCTTTACACAGTGAACCTTTGAGCTTTTAAATGATGTATAGTTGGGGTTGATGCTATTGAAACACAGTCAGACCTCTAGTTTTCTGATTGTTAGATTTGTTCCCGTCTTTGTCATGTTTTCCTCACAGAACAGTGAAAACAGAATTTGGTGGTTTGGAGTTTTGCAGGATTAAATGTTCCTTTCTGTGCTGACAAAACCTCTTGTGTTACCTAAAACTTCTTTAAAAAAAAAAAGCTTCACCACAAAGCTGAGAGGCAGAAAACAGAATATTGTTTTTACAGGACAGCGACCACATGATAGAAATTTATCAGTTCCTTTCCTACGATGGAAAAGCTCAACACCTGATGTTTCTGTGAGCTGGATCTAAGAGCAGAAAAGGTTCCACTCTGTTGCAGAATTCCTCGGTTCTTCCTGAATCTATCCATATTAAAGTGAAGCTGTGTGGGACTCCTATGAACAGATCCAGTCTGACTGGGGGGGAATCGACACCAAACCGCTCCGGATGTCTGAGAGCAGAACCTGGATCAAACTCTGACCACATGTCTGGATGTTTAAAGACGCTGCTTTAGGTGAAGCTCAGACGACGTGTTTGTATCTGTGCAGCTGTAGATGCTGAGGTTTAGATCTCTGTGTGCTAACATTTTTAGCCTTGTTGTAAACATCTTGTGTTTGTTGTGAAGGTAAAGGTTGTCATGGTAACTGCTGAAACCACTAACAGCTGTGAATCAGTAAAAGTAGATGCTAGCCTCAGGATGCTAGTCAGCCACCTACAGATTCCATTGACTAGCCTACAGATGCTAGTCGCTATTGTAGCGATGCTAGTTGCTTTGCTAGGGATGGTTATGGGATAGGATTAGCCTCAAAATGCTAGTCACTAGTCAGTGGATGCTAGTTGCTATCCTGGCAACAGGAGTATCTTGTTGACCTCTCTGTAGCTCCATCAGTCTCTACCTTAAACAAACAGACCTGAAAAGACATCCTCCCTTTACAACCCTCCAGCATCTCTCACAGCTCAGCTTGTTTCCCCTCATTTATCCATGCTAGCGCTGTGGTTTGAGGAATGCTAGTGTTGGTCAGTCCACCATCTAGTTCCAGACTGAAACATCTCAGCAGCCACTGGAAGGTTGTTATGAAACTGTTCATTTAACGTCCGTGTTATCCAGACTTTTCCACTCACACCACCACAAGGTTGACATTTTTAATGACTGTACAAAGACAACAAGTATGGTTTAGCGTTAATTAGCAAAAGCAGCATGCCAAACTAAGCTGAGGATGATTGTAAACACATGTTAGCATGCTACAGTTAGCTCCAAGCCTTCGTGTCCTTCAGGTAGCTTCCTGTTGCTGCAGCAGGTTGATGTAATGTGTTTGAGGAAACGTGGGTTACGACCAGAGCGTCCTTCATCTCGTCGCGTCTCATCACGTCTCCTGGCCCACGGTCCACACCAAACCCAGACGTGAGCCAAGCGCTCGCTTTACTTTCAGCCGCAGATCCTGGGCAGAGCTCCTCGTCCTGACAACCAGAGAGCAATCACAGCGGTCCGACTGCATCCAGAGCCACAATTAGATTTGTAGCGTTCCCGCTCCAGACTTGGTGTTGAGCAATCGGCCGTCCCAGACTACACCCTGCTATGAGTTCATTAGGAAGCTCCCCACACTGCAGCCATTCATCTCAGTCAGCAGGAAACCAGAAGCCATACCAGAGACGCACACAGAAAGCAGCGCATGGATGGTTTACACTGGTCTGCTTCCTGTGTTCTCAGATCTGCTCAGGCCCTTTGGTGCCATTGTTTCAGCTGTAGGTTAAGAAAACATTGACATGTAGGTACGACCACATGTCCAGAGACCAGATCTAGAAAAATTAGGAGAAAAGAATGTTTCAAAATATTTTGTGCCTCGTTTCTATCGTTTTGTGTCTTGTTTCTATCGTTTTGTGTCTTGTTTCTATCGTTTAGTGTCTCGTTTTTGTCATTTTGTGTCTCGTTTCTATCGTTTTGTGTCTCGTTTCTATCGTTTTGTGTCTCGTTTCTATCGTTTTGTGTCTCGTTTCTGTCGTTTTGTGCCTCGCTTCTATCGTTTTGTGTCTCGTTTCTATCGTTTTGTGTCTCGTTTCTATCGTTTTGTGTCTCGTTTCTATCGTTTTGTGTCTCGTTTCTATCGTTTTGTGTCTCGTTTCTGTCGTTTTGTGTCTCGTTTCTATCGTTTTGTGTCTCGTTTCTGTCGTTTTGTGTCTCGTTTCTATCGTTTTGTGTCTCGTTTCTATCGTTTTGTGTCTCGTTTCTATCGTTTTGTGTCTCGTTTCTATCGTTTTGTGTCTCGTTTCTGTCGTTTTGTGTCTCGTTTCTATCGTTTTGTGTCTCGTTTCTATCGTTTTGTGTCTCGTTTCTATCGTTTTGTGTCTCGTTTCTATCGTTTTGTGTCTCGTTTCTGTCGTTTTGTGTCTCGTTTCTATCGTTTTGTGTCTCGTTTCTATCGTTTTGTGTCTCGTTTCTATCGTTTTGTGTCTCGTTTCTATCGTTTTGTGTCTCGTTTCTATCGTTTTGTGCCTCGTTTCTATCGTTTTGTGTCTCGTTTCTATCGTTTTGTGTCTCGTTTCTGTCGTTTTGTGTCTCGTTTCTATCGTTTTGTGTCTCGTTTCTATCGTTTTGTGTCTCGTTTCTATCGTTTTGTGTCTCGTTTCTATCGTTTTGTGTCTCGTTTCTATCGTTTTGTGTCTCGTTTCTATCGTTTTGTGTCTCGTTTCTATCGTTTTGTGTCTCGTTTCTGTCGTTTTGTGTCTCGTTTCTATCGTTTTGTGTCTCGTTTCTATCGTTTTGTGTCTCGTTTCTATCGTTTTGTGTCTCGTTTCTATCGTTTTGTGTCTCGTTTCTATCGTTTTGTGTCTCGTTTCTATCGTTTTGTGTCTCGTTTCTGTCGTTTTGTGTCTCGTTTCTATCGTTTTGTGTCTCGTTTCTATCGTTTTGTGTCTCGTTTCTATCGTTTTGTGTCTCGTTTCTATCGTTTTGTGTCTCGTTTCTGTCGTTTTGTGTCTCGTTTCTATCGTTTTGTGCCTCGTTTCTATCGTTTAGTGTCTCGTTTCTGTCGTTTTGTGCCTCGTTTCTATCGTTTTGTGTCTCGTTTCTGTCGTTTTGTATCTCGTTTCTGTCGTTTTGTGTCTCGTTTCTATCGTTTTGTGTCTCGTTTCTATCGTTTTGTGCCTCGTTTCTATCGTTTTGTGTCTCGTTTCTATCGTTTTGTGTCTCGTTTCTATCGTTTTGTGTCTCGTTTCTGTCGTTTTGTGTCTCGTTTCTATCGTTTTGTGTCTCCTTTCTGTCATATTGTGTCTTGTTTTTGTCAGGCCCCTCGGTGTGGTTGTCTCGGCTGTGTTTTTGTAGGATTAGGTTCAGAAAACATTAGCATGCAGGTAGAACAGCAGGGGAGTGAAGCTGAGGAGGAAGGAGGAAGGTTAGCGTGTTCAGAAGCACGGCGCTCGGCAGAGGAGTGTTTGTCTCCCAACAAATCAGTGCTCAGAGGGCCGGCGGTGCAGGCAGAGGTCAGGAATCCTCCTCGGTTGTGTTTACTGGGCTGCAGTGTGTTTGGAAAGCCGGAGGCGCTGCTTCGCCGTCCACCAACATGTCGGAGGGTTCGGGGGGGGTTGCTGCCTCGTTTAGATGCTTCGCTTCCCAGAATTCCCACCCGCATCGCTCCTGCCGCAGAGCACAAAGGGATGGATGGATCCTCTCCATAAATAACCAGCAGAGCAGAGCCAAAACCACCATGTTTTCCTCTCCATGCTTTGTTTCAGAAAGTAGCCTCGGTCCAAATGTGCTGGATCCGTCTCACACAGCAGATAAACCTCCGGCACACATCGGAGTGAAGGGAAAACATGAAGGGAAATGGAAGCCAGGAATCTGTAAAGTAGAGGAGAATGAAACGTGAGACTTGTCTGAACACGACAGGAAAACATCACAATATGAGTTTGTTCTTAATAAAAAGGCAGAAATCTGATCAGCTTATAATGAAATTAGAGCTGAAACACAAAAATAATAAACTACTTTCACAAAGAGGTCCATAGTTTTCAGCCAGTTATCAAAGAAACATGTTCAACATTTGTTTCGAGGGTTCAAAAATATGCAATTTTGTAGCTTTTGTATGTTTTTATATTATTAGAATTCTTTTGTGTTGCATAGACAAAACATTTTCGTATGTCAAAGATGATAATATATCAGTGTTTATATAGTGTTTACATCTTGTCCTGCTGAAGCTATTCCACAAAAGATGAAATCCATCAGTTGAACAATAAAACTCCTCGTATTTCTTCCAGAAAGCAAGCAGCAGACTGATGAATGAGGACCTAAAGGTGAGACTCGTCTCCATCCTGATCTCTGAGCTGCAGCTTTAAAGCGTCTGGATTAGTGGCTTGATTAAAGCTGTTCACACATCCTGTCAACACACCACATACAGTAAACACACATGTTCAGGGCCACACGCACTCAGCTACACACCTACACAACCGTCCAATCAGACGCAGCGGAGGGGGTCAATACGCCCGTCTGTCGCCGTGCCAACCGAGCCCTTATCAAGCCTCCAGCCGAGGAGGAGACTCAGCATCACCAGACTCTGAATCTGAAAGCTGCTGGAACCGAAGCTCTTAAAACATGAACATTTAAAGTGGATGCTGTTAAAACGTTTCATCATTTATGCATTAATTTCAGCATCCAGCGGTTATTGATCTGCTTCAGACGTGTGCTTTATCACTGGGATTACTTCAGCAGCAGGTGATTTATTATGTGGAAGCAGCTCTCTGCTCACCAACACACTGCTGCTGATGAAGGTTTAACCCTCCTGTTGTCTTCATGGAAAAATATTGTTTCCTTGTCAGAAAAAAACTAAAAATTCAGCAAAAACATTCCCCAAATTTCTGAAAATTTGCAAAACCTTCAGGAAGAAAATTCCAATTATACCTTAAAAGCTTCCATTAACAGTTTTATTTTAAAAATCCCCCAAATTTGGCAAGAGAATTCTTGTAAATATTTTTTTAAAAATGAGTAAAAATCTTCCAAAAAATCCTAAAAATATCTAAAATGATTCCATATATATCAGTCAAACTTGTAATATTTTCTTTAAGAACATTCACAAAAAATAAATCAAAATTCAGCCAAATTCGCTGGATTTTGTTTGATTTTTATGTAAATCTTCTTAAAGAAACATCTTTTTTTCACATTTCTTTTTTTCCACCAAAACATGTTGAAAAATGTGTCTCTTTTTTGTTTTGTTTCATGTCGTTTCTCTGATTTTTGTCATTTTGTCTCATTTTTATTGTGTTTTTGTCTGACTTTTGTCATTTCTCTCATGTTTTTGTTATTTTGTGTTTCCTTTTTGTCTCACTTGTTTTTTTGTCTATTATTTTGTGCTTTTTGTCATTTTTTGTCTCGTTTTTGGCATGTTCTGTCTTGTTTTTTTGTCTTTTTTTGTCATTTGTCTCATGTTTTTGTTGTTTTGTTTCCCAAAATGTTGAAAATGTGGACATTAGAAGTTTCACTGTAAAAATATTTTTTTCCCCACATTTTCAAACTTTAAAACGGATCAATTTTCCCCTCAGGACGACATGAGGGTTAATAAGGACGATGCATTTGGGTCATTTTTCTAACATCCACTCTAAAACCACATCCTGGCCTCAGCTGTCAGTTTTACATTTAGATAACAAATTAACAAATTAGATAACGAATTTTATCCATTTATTCATCACCTACAACCATTTTTAGAACCATTTATCCATCACCTAGAACCATTTTTAGAACCATTTATCCATCACCTAGAACCATTTTCGACCATTTCTTCATCACCTAGAACCATTTTTGACCATTTATCCATCACCTAGAACCATTTTTGACCATTTATCCATCACCTAGAAACATTTTTGACCATTTATCCATCACCTACAACCATTTTTAGAACCATTTCTTCATCACCTAGAACCATTTTTAGAACCCTTTATCCATCACCTAGAACCATTTTTAGAACCCTTTATCCATCACCTAGAACCATTTTTAGAACCATTTCTTCATCACCTAGAACCATTTTTAGAACCATTTCTTCATCACCTAGAACCATTTATCCATTACTTAGAAACATTTTTGACCATGTTTCCGTGGCTTTCAGCAGATAAACTGTGTCAGCTGTAGTCTTCTGGTTTGCTACGAGTTTTTCAAGCACACTGTGGTCTACTGTGAAGGCTGATTCACACATTTCTGAAACATAAAATTGCTATTTCTGTTTCATTAAACTGTCTCTCCAAGCAGAGACTCCCTTCAGTAGCTCTCGCTGGTTTTCTGGGTCCAGAACCTCCTGATATGTGAAGATACTGCAGATGTGAGGGGCAGAAACGCTTCCTGAGCTCAGGATCATGTTGTGAGAAGCTGCAGACTGACTGACGTCTACTTTACTGTTCAGGCTTATTGTTCACTGGAGTGGATGATTGGAATCCTAAAGCCAGTGGATACCTCGCGCCTGACCTCGCCGTCCTCCCGTTTAAAGAGCAGCAGAGGGATTTTTCTGCTCTCTGCTGCATGTATGTCGTCTGAATGCTAAAACTGCTGCTGACACTGAGGCATTATCCTGCAGCAGCCGGTGACAGAATGATGAACAGTTGGCTCTGCAGCAGAATAAGGACCGATCCAGAGGCGTATTACTCACAGGGGAAGGTGTTCCCGGCCAGCCTACCATGAATGAACAAGAAAAACAGAGTGAACATTGAAGTGTGGCTTTTAAAAGATGGCCTGGGCGTCCAGTTAAGACTAATTCACGTCCACTGTGAGCATTTACAGCACAATCTAAGTCTAATCCAGACTTTTACGGCCTTGTTTTTCACCCACTGTGGATCACTTATATCACTGCCAAGCTGAAGGCCAAATAAAGCAAAGCCTTGAGCCGCACACAAGGAGCTATTCAGGTCACTGAAATACAACTGTGACAATCAGACGTAAATGAAAGCCTTGGTGTTGCTGCAGACTTCAGACTATAGCTCTGATCTGAGTTCAGTTAATGATGCAGAAGGAACCAATCGACTGGAGAACATGAAGCACGGATCACTGTGTTGGTGAAGATGAAACTCCTTCGCTTTATCTCAGAGACTCTGATGAGATGATTGTAGCTTAGCATAGCGACTGGTGGCAGGTATGGATTCATAAACCACATGTGCAGTATTTTAATTAATCCTAAACTATTATTACTCCAACAAGGAAATAGACACATTCTATGGTGCCACGATTTCTGATCATCAATAACTAATAAACAAATGCTGCATTTCTGACATATGGGGGAATGAGCAGCCTTGGAGGAGGACTGAGCTCTCTGAGGGCTTTTCCTGTTCTTAATGCGTTGGTGTGAAAATCTCCAATGTCAGTGTTTGTTATTGTTGCAGTCAGTTGATGCTGCAGCATCTGGGCTACAGTTCTAGTGCAGAACATGGATTAGTTTATATTTTAGACGGTTAGTGGTCTGTGTATTTAGTTTTTAGTGTTTTTACGCTGTCGTACTGCTATATAGGACAGTGTGGTTTACTCGCTGTATGTGGGTGACTTCTGTGGTCCTGCTTTATGTTGTTTTTACTCACAACATTTTATGCTGTTGTGTTCATGTTTCCTCTGTAGCTGCTGGAGGGTGAACCTCAGTATCACCTTTAAACATAGACGTTTACATTCAGCTAAACTGGGTCACTGGTTCTGGGTCATAATATCCTGCAGTATGTCAGAACTATATGGAAAATCTGTGTTTTTATTGTTTGGAGAATCACTCTTTAAATCACATCTCTTCAGAGTTTAGAGGTCAAACGGTAGAAAAACGTCTTACTGCTCATAAAAAGACTATAAAAACGTAAACAGCTCACAATTTTACTACTTTTTTTGTGGCCATCATAAAACTTTCCACTTTGGGGCAAAATTGTAGGCAAAACATTTGTCCCTGAAAAAGCTGACTTTGAATTTACAAACTTTAATATTTGTAAAAATGTGCTAACAGTCAAACAGATAAACGTATGCCGATCATCTCATAACTCCACCCTGTTCCTGGGGAAATAATAGTAGTGTCTGTGGTGCACTACTGTTCAAAAGTTTGGGCTCACTTAGAAATGAGAGCAACTTTAACTTACTTAGAACAACTTTAACTAACACAGAACAACTCTAACTAATACAGAACAACTTTAACTAATATAGAACAACTTTATACTAATATAGAACAACTCTAACTAATATAGAACAACTCTAACTAATATAGAACAACTTTAACTAATACAGAACAACTTTAACTAATACAGAACAACTTTAACTAATATAGAGCAACTTTAACTAATATAGAACAACTTTAACTAATACAGAACAACTCTAACTAATACAGAACAACTCTAACTAATACAGAACAACTTTAACTAACACAGAACAACTCTAACTAATACAGAACAACTCTAACTAATACAGAACAACTCTAACTAATACAGAACAACTTTAACTAACACAGAACAACTCTAACTAATACAGAACAACTCTAACTAATACAGAACAACTTTAACTAATATAGAGCAACTTTAACTAATATAGAACAACTTTAACTAATACAGAACAACTCTAACTAATACAGAACAACTCTAACTAATACAGAACAACTTTAACTAATACAGAACAACTCTAACTAATACAGAACAACTCTAACTAATACAGAACAACTCTAACTAATACAGAACAACTCTAACTAATACAGAACAACTCTAATACAGAGCAGCTTTAACTAATACAGAACAACTCTAACTAATACAGAACAACTCTAACTAATACAGAACAACTCTAACTAATACAGAACAACTCTAATACAGAGCAGCTTTAACTAATACAGAACAACTCTAACTAATACAGAACAACTCTAACTAATACAGAACAACTCTAACTAATACAGAACAACTCTAATACAGAGCAGCTTTAACTAATACAGAACAACTCTAACTAATACAGAACAACTCTAATACAGAACAACTTTAACTAATACAGAACAACTTTAACTAATATAGAACAACTTTAACTAATATAGAACAACTCTAACTAATACAGAACAACTCTAACTAATACAGAACAACTCTAATACAGAACAACTTTAACTAATACAGAACAACTTTAACTAATATAGAACAACTCTAACTAATACAGAACAACTCTAACTAATACAGAACAACTCTAATACAGAACAACTTTAACTAATATAGAACAACTTTAACTAACACAGAACAACTCTAACTAATACAGGGTGGATGACCCCAGACTTTTGAACGGACTGTAGATGAACCAGAATCCCAGATAGAACTGGTCCAGTTTCTTCGTGGCTGTTTTCAGTCTGGCCTGTTGACTGGTGGGTTTCAGACTCATATTTTCTGGCTGCTCTTGTGTGTTTTGTGTGTTTTCTACATTCCTGTGCTGCTGCCTGTTGCTGGGGTTCGTTTTCCTGAGCAGCCGGGGTGGCGGTGGGTCCATAAATCTGCCTGAGGGCCGATGGTTCACGGGGAGCGATCAGGACTCCACCTCCTGCTTCTGTCCGTCCAGCCGGTGGTCCTCTGGAGGTGAAGCTGGGGTCAGACCTGCTGATGTAACCCAGACGCCTCACACACCTGGTGGGGATGAAAGGAGGCCGGCTCGTCTTCTGTTTCCGACCCTCAGAGCCTCTTTCTGCTGGAGGTGTGAGGCCACAAATACTGCAGCCGTGGTGGCGGTTGTCATGGCAACTCCAGCCAGGATGCCAGCGCAAATCTTCCCTTCGACCGCCGACCGTTTGACTTCGCCGAGATTCACGAGCAGGATTTTAGGCTCTAAACCAGGGGTGTCCAACATGAGGCCCGCGGGCCAAAAGCGGTCCTCCAGAGGGTCCGATCCGGTCCTCAAAGTGTAAAAATTCCAGAGAAGACATTAACTGCAGATTGCAAATTAGTAAAACTATAAATTTAAAATCATTTCTAGACCATGACAAGTTGTTTGGATCAGAAAGTAAAATACTAGATTGTTCATTGTTCTTTTGTCGTTTTGTGTCTCATTTTTGCAATAATTTGTCTCGTTTTTGTCTTTTTTTGGCAGACTTTTGTCATTTGTCTCTCATTTTTGTCATTTTGTGTTTCCTTTATGTCTTGCTTGTGCTGCTTGTCTATTTTTATGTCATTTTGTTTCTCGCGTTTGTAATTTTTGTCTCAATTTTGTCTTTTGTCCATTTTTTTGTCGCTTTGTAACTTTCTTGTCTATTTTTTTGTCTTTTTTTGTTTTGTTTCATGTTATTTGACTGTTTTTTGTTGTTTTCTGTCTCGTTTTTGTAATTTTTTGCCTTGTTTTGTCTAACATTTGTCTCATTTTTGTCATTTTGTGTTTCGCTTTATTTGTTGTTTTGTGTATAGTTTTTGTCATTTTGTGTCTTTTTTTATCTTGCTTATGTTGTTTTTTTGTCGCGTTGTAACTTTTTTGTTTCTAAATTTTTGTCTCTTTCTTGTTTTGTGTCATTTGTCCATTTTTGTCGTTTTGTGTCTCATTTTTGTCATATTTTTGTCCTGTTTTTCTTGTTTTTTGTCTTCTTTTGTGGTTGTGATCCTCCAGTAAATCCTCTCTGGTTCAGTTCCAGGTGACTAAATGTTGTGTTTCTTTGTCGACACTCTGTGATCTGGAAGTTGTAATGTGGAAATGATAAACTGAGGCTGAATGTTGATGAAACTGAATTTATTTTTCTTCATAAATTTCAGGTTGTTCATGGTGTTTAGTAAAAAGATAATTCCTGAAATGTGAACATTTCTGCAGTAAAACAAAGGAACCATTAGGAGTTGTGTTTATTTCTAGGTTATTCTGCTGTGGTTTTACTGGTTTTACTGGAGGTCAGACTGGACTGAACTAAGATGATTTAACTCCTCTCATCCAGCTCTTGCTAGTGATTCTGTCTGGTTTCCACCAACGGGTCGATGATGCTGTAGATGGAAGACTAATGGACTCGTTCAGAGCAGCCAGATGTTGTGAAACGGAGATAAACAGCCTTTCTGGCTTATTGCAGGTGTTGATATAAACAGATGGGAAAATGAGTTTTGTTTGTCAGAGGAAACAGGTGCTTCATGCACATAATCAGAGAACAGAATGGCCCCCCTGGCCACTAGTGGCCCAGAGAATGGGCTCCAGCTGGGATGGTGTAAATCACAGCAGCCAGTGTTTGGAGTGGAGCGTTCATCTGAGGATATGACGGCTCGCTGGGGACAATGGCAGTCGACGGAGGCCCTGTGATCCGGATGAAGATTAGAGCATTCAGAAACACATGAGAGGGAAGCTAATTACAGGAGGTTTAAAGGAACAGACACACGAGGCCTGTTTCTGGTGGCTTCATGAGATGCAGATCTTGCAGAGCTTGTAGAGGTGTGATCAGAGAGGAAGGCTGCTTCAGCTCCACCGGGTGTTTTCTTGTCACCTCTGACAGAAACTGAGCAGATGAACCGAGGAGGCGTCTCAGCTGCAGCTACGATCATCGCTTGAGTCGAGGTGAGCAAAAAAGCAACCTGTCAGATCATTTAAATGTATATATTATGGTGTTTTAGGATGCATAAAGTGTATTTTGGTCATCATGTGTTTTGGTGATCATGCTCTTATCTACAACACTGCATACAGTGTTCTGAGGTCCCTGTAGATCATTTATTACTCCACCAAGGAACCTCAGTGGAGTTATGTGCTGATCGGCATCTGCCTGTCTATCTGTCTGTCTGTCTGCCTGTCTATCTGTCTGTCTGTCTGCCTGTCTATCTGTCTGTCTGTCTGCCTGTCTATCTGTCTGTCTGTCTGCCTGTCTATCTGTCTGTCTGTCTGCCTGTCTATCTGTCTGTCTGTCTGCCTGTCTATCTGTCTGTCTGTCTGCCTGTCTATCTGTCTGTCTGTCTGCCTGTCTATCTGTCTGTCTGTCTGCCTGTCTATCTGTCTGTCTGCCTGTCTATCTGTCTGTCTGTCTGTCTGTCTGTCTGTCTGCCTGTCTGTCTGTCTGTCTGTCTGTCTGCCTGTCTGTCTGTCTGTCTGTCTGTCTGTCTGTCTGTCTGTCTGTCTGCCTGTCTATCTGTCTGTCTGTCTATCTGTCTGTCTGTCTGTCTGCCTGTCTGTCTGTCTATCTGTCTGTCTGCCTGTCTGTCTGTCTGTCTGTCTGTCTGCCTGTCTGTCTGTCTGTCTGTCTGCCTGTCTGTCTGTCTGTCTGTCTGTCTGCCTGTCTATCTGTCTGTCTGTCTATCTGTCTGCCTGTCTGTCTGTCTGTCTGCCTGTCTGTCTGTCTGTCTGTCTGTCTGTCTGTCTATCTGTCTGTCTGTCTGTCTGTCTGTCTGCCTGTCTATCTGTCTGCCTGTCTGTCTGTCTGTCTGTCTGTCTGTCTGTCTGTCTGTCTGTCTGTCTGTCTGTCTGTCTGTCTGTCAGCAACATTACTCTAAAACAGACCAACAGATTTGGATGAAATTTTCAATTAAGGTCAGAAATGAAACAAGGACCAAGTGATTAGATTCTGGCAGTGATGCAGCTTATAGTCTGGATCCACGGATTTGTTACAGATTTCTGTATCATTGTCAGATAGCAGCACAGCGTCACTGTAACCATGACAACCAGTGAACACTACATCAGCTGCCTGCTGATGATCACATGATTGTGATCCTACTATAAATCCACCTCTGAGGACTTATCAGGACTCATCCATCAGAAATGATCCAAGGACCAACTGATTAAATTGTGGGGGTGTTTCTGAGTCCCATCAATTCCTGCTACATATTTAGGTCACGTGATCCGGTATCCGTAGATAACGTACACATGCAGAACACACACCTGTACTCAGAGCAAAGTCATTTAGTTTGTGGGTTCATCTATATTAAATGGACTCATTCTATGTTGCTGTGATTTCTGATCATCAATAACTAATAAACAAATGCTGCATTTCTGACGTATGGGGGAATGAGCAGCCTTGGAGGAGGACTGAGCTCTCTGAGGGTTTTCTAGTTGTAATCTTAATCCAGTTTTATGAGGATTATTAACTCTGAACTTCATAAATAAAGATTTTATCTGTCAGCTAAAGAAGTGTGAAGGATTCTTCACTTTAAACAGATCAGAATAAAAGTGGAAACTAAAAATTTAACAGCACTTTTACAAAGATCTCCTTACATTTAACTACCTTTAAATTAATTTTGACTCATTTATTGTGCTGCTGTTTGCACCAGAATGATGTGAACATCTCTCCACCACACCCTGTCATCGATTTCTGATTGTTCTGCTTTGTGATCAGTTTTTTAGAGGTAACACAAAGTCAAAGTAGAGAGTTAGAAGCAGAAGTCATCATTTTCTAATGGTAGGAAACTAATCTGAGCTTCTATCGACCTCTGTGGAATCAGAAAAGATGTTTTGTGTGTCGGTTAATATGAGGCTGTCCTTCACGGCTAAACCTCATTTCACTGCAGAGCAAACGGCTGAATAAATGCAGGAAGTGCTGCTGATGCAAACCGAAGCGTGTTTAAGGACATGTTTAGCATCAGCTGGAGGAGGAGAAGCTCCAGGTTCAGCTTATTAATGGATTTATTCATGTATTCATAGAAGAGGAGGACGAAGGTGTGAGGAAGCAGCTCAGAGGATCTGTTACCGCCCGTCGCAATCTTGTTCTGAGCAAACAAACCTGCTGCATGACGGCACTTCCTTCACTCACGGTTTCACTGTTTCTGACAAAACAAGCAGCACTTCCTCTTGTGTAAATCAGAGTTCAGGCAGCAGAGAAGACTGTCAGAGCTCAGATGTGTTTAGATGTTCCAGTAAAACAGATGCAGTCTCAGCATCTAAACGATCGTTTAAACAGAAACAATCAACACAACTCATCTGTACAGATTCTGTATATTAATTATTATTAATAATGCGCTGAGAGGAACCATCAGGATTCAAGAAAATCCAGAAAATATAGAGAATATTTAGGTAAAATGATGAAATGTTTGACTTCTTGTCTGTAATTTTGAAGCTTGTGTTCCAGTAAAGAGATGAAAAGATGAACTGAAGACAAAACTTTAAAATCCAAAATCACACATTAAATAATCATATTAATAATAATAATAATAATAATAATAATAATAATAATAATAATAATAATAATAATAATAATAATAATAATAATAACAATAATAATAATAATAATAATAATAGTAATAATAATAACAATAATAATAATAATAATAATAATAATAATAATAATAATAATAATAATAATAACAACAACTTCACTTCAAATAAAATTCCCTAAAACCAATGAAAGGTTAATAAGAACAGGAGACAAAGAAAAGTCATGAAGATGTTTCATAAAATGCAGGATTTCCATGTTTTTTGCTTTTAGATTTTCAAAGTTAAAGGCTGAATTTGTAGCTCTTATACATCTAGATTTTAAAACATCTAAAAATTTGTGGCAAAGTTAAGTTCTGAGGTTTGAAAAGCACTTTTTCTTTACTATATTAAAAGTTTATCTCAACAAACAACAGCAGTGGATGGAAGCAGGCATCTATTTCATTAATCAAGCCATGGTTTATACATATCTGAACCACCGTTAAAAGAAAAATACTTTTATTTTCATTAAAATATGCACGTGATGATGCTTCAGAATTTTGTTAATTTTTATTTATTATCTAAGAGGCTGTTTTTTCATTAAAATTTTTATTTATTTTGTGGAGGCTTTTCAGATGTAAATACGATATGTTTTTTTTTAAATAACTATTTTCACAATTTTTTTGGTTACACTTATTTTATTTATTTTATTTTTGAAATATATTGAATATTTCAAAATGAAATGAATACTATTTAATATTGGAGTTTGTATTAAATATTATTCATTTTACTTTAGGTAAACTTTATTCAGTTTTTTAAAATTCAGATAATTTTTTTAATAAATGTTATTGTATTTTAGTTTGTAAAGGAGGTATGTGTTTTTATTTTTATTTTTATATATATATATATATATATATATATATATATATATATATATAAATATATATAAATAAAAATAAAAAACAACATTTATATAATAATAATAATAATAATAATAATAATAATAATAATAATAATCATAATCATCATAGTCATAAACATAAAGGATTTCATTTTTATGTTTTGATTTTTTGAGGTTCAAATTTTAATTTATTTTCAAGACGTTTATCTTGTTTTTGTAATATATTTAATTCTAAAAAGTCGTATTATTTTCTGAGGGCCATTTGTTTATTTTCACTGACTGTATAATAGAATAATCAATCTACTGTAAGAAAGAATCATTTTTATATGGTCTATGATCGTGTCATGAATTTAAAAAATATTTTTAATAAATTTTCATTTGTTTTGAGGACTGCGTTTTTGTACATCAAATATTGTTATATTTTTTTTTTAAATTTCAGATTTTGTTATTCTCACCGACTGTATAACAATTAATCTACTGTTTAAAAAAAAACTCGTTTTAATTCGGTTTGTGTTCTAATGACGTCACCACTGAACCGGAGCTGTATGAGGGGGGCTGAGTCAGTCTTGTCTTCGGACCAATCAGCGGCTGAGTCACGGTGGGCGGAGCCTCGGGGAGCCGAGCGGCGGTCCGGTGCAGCGGAGCGGCAGAACGCGGCGGACCGGACAGAGAGCGTTGCTCCGTGAGGCTCCGTGGAACCGTGGATGGCCCGTTAACCGAGCAGAGGAACGACCTCCTTAAAGCGGATATTTTTGAACTTTTACCGGAGACCGGAGACCGGAGCTGAACATGAAGTATAAAGTAAGTGGATCAGATCATTGTGGGGCTGCTGGAACTTCACGGAGCTCCTCAGAACTTCTCCAGATGAACGCTGAGGAATAATCTGGATAAATGTAGGAGTATTAATGAGCTGCTGGTGGAGAGTTCTGGATGGTTCTGGATGGTTCTGGTTTATTTTCTGGATGGTTCTAGTTGATTTTCTGAAGCTCGGGGCGGGTAGAAAGTCGAACCCAACCAGCCTGGAGCCTCTGAAGCTCCTTCCTCCTCAAATAGGAACAGAAACGTTCCTTACTGATTATTCTGCACATTTTCCCCTCAAATAACCGAATAATTATATTTTGATAGCAGGAAATACAAAACCATTCATTCTGCAAACAGCAACGTGCAAATATTTGGTGTTACTGATTAAAAAGACTGTTCGATTAATTGGGTTTTTGTTGCATTCAGACTCCCAGGATTCAGTTAAAATAATCCACTGGGAGTCTATTTACCATAAAAATACCATTTATTGCTGTTTTAATCCAACCTTTGGTTGGAAGTTGTATGTGGATAAAATCACATTCTTTGTTTTCTGATTATTTCCAGTAACTTCCAGTGTTTTTATCTTCTCTCACAGTTGGTTTTTATCCATAACACTTTGATTTTGTGTCATATTCTGCTTTTAGTTTGGTTTTTTGTTATGCTTTATTTTGTGTTTTTGCACATTCATGGTGTTTTGAATCAAATATGATGACAGAAATCTGAAATATTATCATTAGAGATGCTGGAATCAGAGGATTTTTGTTTGTTTTTGTTGATTATCAGGTTTCGATCAGTTATTACGGATGATGTCAGCTCAGTTTGACCTCATCAGCTGCTCTTTAACTCGGCTTCAGCCAATCAGAGGCTCCGTTCAGTCGGGTTGGTTTGGTGATGGAGGCAGCATGAAGTCCTGAGGCCGATGGGTCCAGGTTTTAGAGGCCGATGGGTCCAGGTTTTAGAGGCCTCCAGGTTAAAGAGGCTGGTGGGTCCAGGTTTTGGAGGCTGGTGGGTCCAGGTTTTAGAGGCCGATGGGTCCAGGTTTTAGAGGCCTCCAGGTTTTACAGGCTGGTGGATCCAGGTTTTAGAGGCCGGTGGGTCCAGGTTTTAGAGGCCGGTGGATCCAGGTTTTAGAGGCCGGTGGGTCCAGGTTTTAGAGGCCGGTGGGTCCAGGTTTTAGAGTCCGGTGGGTCCAGGTTTTAGAGGCCGGTGGATCCAGGTTTTAGAGGCCGGTGGGTCCAGGTTTTAGAGGCCGGTGGATCCAGGTTTTGAAGGCCGGTGGGTCCAGGTTTTAGAGGCTGGTGGGTCCAGGTTTTGGAGGCTGGTGGATCAAGGTTTTAGAGGCCGGTGAGTCCAGGTTTTAGAGGCTGGTTGGTCCAGGTTTTGGAGACTGGTGGGTCCAGGTTTTAGAGGCTGGTGGGTCCAGGTTTCAGAGGCCGGTGGGTCCAGGTTTGAGAGGCCGGTGGGTCCAGGTTAAAGAGGCTGGTGGGTCCAGGTTTTAGAGGCCGGTGAGTCCAGGTTTTAGAGGCTGGTGGGTCCAGGTTTTGGAGGCTGGAGGGTCCACGTTTTAGAGGCCGGTGGATCCAGGTTTTAGAGGCCGGTGGGTCCAGGTTTTAGAGGCTGGTGGGTCCAGGTTTTGGAGGCTGGAGGGTCCACGTTTTAGAGGCCGGTGGATCCAGGTTTTAGAGGCTGGTGGGTCCAGGTTTTGGAGGCTGGTGGATCAAGGTTTTAGAGGCCGGTGAGTCCAGGTTTTAGAGGCTGGTTGGTCCAGGTTTTGGAGGCTGGAGGGTCCACGTTTTAGAGGCCGGTGGGTCCAGGTTTGAGAGGCCGGTGGATTCAGGTTTTGGAGGCCGGTGGATCTAGGTTTTAGAGGCCGGTGGGTCCAGGTTTTAGAGGCCGGGGAGTCCAGGTTTTGGAGGCTGGTGGGTCCAGGTTTCAGAGGCTGGTGGGTCCAGGTTTGAGAGGCCGGTGGGTCCAGGTTTGAGAGGCCGGAGGGTCCAGGTTTTGATGCCTGCAGGTCCACGTTTGAGAGACTGGTAGGTCCAGGTTTTAGAGGCCGGTGGGTCCAGGTTTTAGAGGTTTTTAGAGGTCTGGTTCTGGTTTCTGATCTTGAAGTGTTAAAGCTGTGTTCTGTTTACTGCTGCTGGGCCTGGAGTCACTGTTCAGCTGGGTCTGGTTGTGAGTGGAGGGCGTGCACGGTGTGGAGGGTGTGCACGGTGTGGAGGGCGTGCACGGAGGGTGTGCACGCTGTGTTACTGCGTCATGCTGTCTGACTCATTGTCCTGCTGAGTCCACTGAGACCTGAGCTGGTTTTCCTTCTGCTGCATCTCCATGGCGACGGTGTTGCAGCTAATAAACGCTGCTATCGCTGCTCTGGGAGGAGCTCCGACTCGCTGACGTCTCCGTTTGATAGCGAGCTGCTGCTGCTGCTGCTCTTTGCTTCTCATAAACGTCTCCGTTATGCAACCGGAGGACGGAGGCTGCAGACGGACGTCAGCGCTCAGGTTCTCCGGTTTCAGCCTCCAGCTCCTCATCAGCCCGTTAAACAGTGACTGAGTTTATTCACAGCTGTAGGAGGAGCTGCTGACGTTTAGCAGGAGTTTACCCTGCCGTCACATGACCTGAGGGGACGCTGCAGAGATGGTCAGGTGTTCAGGTGTGAAGGAGGTCAGAAAATACAGATCAGTCCTCCTGAAGGGTCCAAACAGACGGACTGCAGGGAGTTTAAAGGAACAGTTGAGGGTTAGAGGAGAACATTGATCTCCTTGGAGCTGCTGTAACGGTGAACTTTCCCCACTGTGGGATCAATAAAGTTTATGTTGTCTTATCTTATGTCTGGATATTAAGACAGTTAGCTTAGCTTAGTATAAAGACTGGAAGTTGCACAAACAACTGGTCTACAAAATCCACCGAGAAATGACAAAAGTCAGACAAAAAACAACAAAACAAAACAAAAATGAGACACAAAACAGCAGCAACAGCACAAGTGAGACCAAAAGGAAACATAAAACGACTAAAACGAGAAACAAAACTACAAAAACATGAGACAAACAAAACAAAACAGAAAGAGACAAAAAAGTTACAAAGCGACAAAAATGGACACAAATAGACAAAAAATGGCAAAAAAGTAACAAAACAGCAAAAAAAATTGACAAAAAACACGAGAGACAAAAAGAAAACATAGAACAACAAAAACATGAGACAAGCGACAAAAGTCAGACAAAAAAGGACAAAATATTACAAAAATGTAACCCAAAACAACAAGCAATCTGGTATTTTACTTTATGATCAGAATGACAAAAGTCAGACAACAAAAGACAAAAAAACAACAAAACCACGACAAAATATTACAAAAATAAGAAACAAAATGACAGAAAATTAGACAAAAAAGTTACAAAGGGACAAAAAAATGGACAAACGCCAAAAACGAGAAACAAAGCAACGAATGAAGTGAAACACAAAACGACAAAAACATGAGACAAACAACAAAAATCTGACAAAAAAGACAAAAAACAACAAAAACAAGACAAAGAAAAATGAAGTCATTTAGTTTGTGGGTTCATCTATATTAAATGGACGCATTCTATGGTGCTGTGATTTCTAATAAACAAATGCTGCATTTCTGACATATGGAGGAATGAGCAGCCTTGGAGGAGGACTGCTGTCTAGTTTTATTCTGACTGTTGGTCAGAGCTTAGTCTGCAGTTCATTTTTGGCCAGTTTTTAAATGTAACATGCTGAATAAAGTGATTTCAATTAAATATGTTTGTTTGACAGAACAGGAAGTGGTAGATGATTAGTTCAAGGACCATCAGAAAGTTGAAAACGTGCAGATTCTTTGTGTTTTTATAGTTTCAGTCTTTAAAAATGCTATAAATTTGACACTGTTTCTTAAAGACAACATTCCTTTCAAACCCACTGCTGGGTTTAATGATTTAGAGAGTTAACGAGCTAAAAGGAGCGTAAACTCTAAACCAGGGGTGTCCAACATAAGGCCCGTGGGCCAAAAGCGGCCCACCAGAGGGTCCAGTCCGGCCCTCAAAGTGTAAAAATTCCAGAGAAGACATGAACTGCAGATTGTAAATTAGATCTAAAATCAAAAGTTTTTTCCAGAAAGCTGCCGAGTCTTTCCCCCCAGAACGTTCCTTTAAAGCACCCAGAGATGTCCTCCTCCTGGTCCTCATTCCTCCACAGCTGATGTAAGCGTTGCAGAAATAGCCTCAGCAGCGATTAGGTGAACCGTCTCTGTTTTTACGGGTTCAGGTTCCAGGCGGCGGTCCAACAGCAGACATTGTTCTGGGAGCGAGGAGGAGGATCTGGGCTGCAGAAAATGAAAGAGAGAGGAAGTGGAGGGGGGAACCAGAGGGCAAACAGAGGGGGGGATGGGAGGTGGAGGAACAGCCGTGAGAATGAGAGCATTCCAGCCGCTGGAGCATGGGATGGCTGGTCAGAAGATCCACACCATGCTTTCAGGGTCCCCCTTCACGTCCTTAATGAGGCTTTTCTTCTCTGGCCTGGACAGACGTTTGTTGAGAAGCTGTGGATTGTGTTCATGTTGTCATCTCTTACTTTAGAATAGTGTTACTTTTCACCTGACTTGGTCCTTGGTTAAAACAGTGACACTATTCTAGTTGCAGTGAAATAATTTAGATTAGACTTTAAGACAAAAAATGGACGAAAAAGTTGCAAAACAACAATATAATTAGACAAAAATCAGACAAAAAAACAACAAAAATGAGACACGAAATGACCAAAAAATGAGACAAACACAAAATGAAACAAATTATTTTTTTAAAACCATCTTTTTCTGAGTTGTTTGTCCAATTTTTTGTCTGTTTTTTGTTTTGTGTTTTGTCTTCATTTTTTAAATATTTTGTCTTGTTTTTGTGTCTTTTTTTGTCTGATTTTGTGGTTGTGATCCTCCAGTAAATCCTCTCTGGTTCAGTTCCAGGTGACTAAATGTTGTGTTCCTTTGTCGACACTCTGTGATCTGGAAGTTGTAATGTGGAAATGAGAAACTGAGTTGCTTTTATTTCTAGGTTCTTCTGCTGTGGTTTTACTGGTTTTACTGGACATCAGACTGGGCTGGATGTGGAACCTGGACTAAGACTAACTCAGTTGTCGCTAGTTTCAGTGCAGTGAGATAGTTTCTTTCAATCAGGGAGATTTATTATCTGCTAGAAGTCACAGCGTTCTCCTGACGTTTTTTCAGGATGTTTCAGTTCAGTGTTTCTGTTCTTTTGCCCCGTCGTTGCTCCTGGAGGACTTCCAGAGTCGGAGTGAATAGCTCCGCCCCCCGCTGCCTTCCAGACATTAACATCTGAAAACAGACGACAGCGTGGACATTCCAGTCCAAATAATCATCTCCATGTTGAACCTTTGGAGGAAACAACGTACCGCCTCCCGTCCTCCCTCTGAGGAATGCCAGCTATTCTCAGGTCATCTCTGACGAGAAGCTGGACGATAGGAGGAGCTCTGACATCCAGACCACTGTTTAACAGCAGATCTGGACCAACCTGGTTTAGAAGAGTTTAGATCAGAGGAGTTAAACAGGTTCTAGTTCAGTTCAGTCTGATCTCCAGTGGACCGGACCAGTAGAACCAGTAAAACCACAGCAGAAGAACCTAGAAATAACCACAACTCCTAATGGTTCCTTTGTTTTACTGCAGAAATGTTCACATTTAAGGAATTATCTTTTTACTAAACATCATGAACAACCTGAAATTTATGAAGAAAAATAAATTCAGTTTCATCAACATTCAGCCTCAGTTTATCATTTCCACATTACAACTTCCAGATCACAGAGTGTCGACAAAGAAACACAACATTTAGTCACCTGGAACTGAACCACAGAGGATTTACTGGAGGATCAGAACCACAAAAGTCAGACAAAAAAAGACACAAAACAACAAAAACAAGACAAAATATTACAAAAATGAGACACAAAATGACACAAAACAAAACAAAAAAGAGACAAAATATTAGACAATAAGTTACAAAGCAACAGAAAAATGAACAAACAAAAAACTGAGACAAAAAAACAAAACGACAAAAAATGAGACAAAAGTCATACAAAAAACAACAAAAACAAGACAAAATATTCCAAAAACACAAAACACAAGACAAAAATACTTCCAAAAATGAGACACAAAATGACAAAAAATGAGACAAGCGACACAAAACAAAACAAAAAATTAGGCAAAAAAGTTACAAATGACAAAAAATAACAAAAAAAATCATAAAAATGTACCGTCTGCATTTGATATTTTGGATGTTTAGAAATTTTTGGCCTTTGTTAATGAATCAATCTGTAATTTTTCATGAAAACCATTGAAGTTATTCCACAGTTGTGGTCTTATAAATGTCTGGATTTGCAGATTTCACCATTTTAGACCAGGTATAGCTGGACATCTTTGGGTTTTTGTCTGTTGATCAGATATTTAAATACATCTCCATGTGTTCTGGGAGCTTTTGGTTTGGTTTCTTCACAGTTTGGTGAATCAACACCATCTGATGGTGACAACAGTCGCTGGTTGCTAATGAAAGCGTTGGAACGGAGAATGTGTTCAGAGGGGAAGATGAGCGTCGGTGGGTCGGCTCTTTGTGTTTGTGGATCTGTGAAAGCGTGAAATCAGGGAGACGCTGCAGTGAATCTCCAGCTCATTGTTTATTCCTGTATGGAAAACGTTCTGGAGCTGCACAGATACCAGGAGACGAACCTCACGTCTCGGCTGAGGCCTCCTGGAGGGATTAGAGTTCGTCTCCGGGGGTTACCGCCGTCGTTTGGCATCGGCGCCAGGCTTGGAAATAATCCACGTCGCTGCTCTGCCAGAACTTTGTTGGCTGGAAGCCCCTGAATAGTGTCCATCCTGCTGCTTGTTTGAGTTTCTGGAGCTGCAGTAAATCGTCTCCTCGGGTCGGAGTCGAGTCTCCTTCCTCCTCTTCCCTCACAGTGCTGGAATGACTCGACAGTACGGGACACAAAATGACAAAAACAAGACACAAAATGACAAAAACAAGACACAAAACGACAAAAACAAGACATAAAATGACAAAAACAGGACACAAAATGACAAAAACAAGACATAAAACGACAAAAACAAGACAAAACGACAAAAACAAGACATAAAACGACAAAAACAAGACAAAATATTACAAAAATGAGACACAAAATGACACAAAACAAAAAAGAGACAAAATATTAGACAATAAGTTACAAAGCAACAGAAAAATGAACAAACAAAAAAACTGAGACAAAAAAACAAAACGACAAAAAATGAGACAAAAGTCATACAAAAAAACAACAAAAACAAGACAAAATATTCCAAAAATGAGACACAAAATGACAAAAAATGAGACAAGCGACACAAAACAAAACAAAAAATTAGGCAAAAAAGTTACAAATGACAAAAAATAACAAAAAAAATCGTAAAAATGTACCGTCTGCATTTGATATTTTGGATGTTTAGAAATTTTTGGCCTTTGTTAATGAATCAATCTGTAATTTTTCATGAAAACCATTGAAGTTATTCCACAGTTGTGGTCTTATAAATGTCTGGATTTGCAGATTTCACCATTTTAGACCAGGTATAGCTGGACATCTTTGGGTTTTTGTCTGTTGATCAGATATTTAAATACATCTCCATGTGTTCTGGGAGCTTTTGGTTTGGTTTCTTCACAGTTTGGTGAATCAACACCATCTGATGGTGACAACAGTCGCTGGTTGCTAATGAAAGCGTTGGAACGGAGAATGTGTTCAGAGGGGAAGATGAGCGTCGGTGGGTCGGCTCTTTGTGTTTGTGGATCTGTGAAAGCGTGAAATCAGGGAGACGCTGCAGTGAATCTCCAGCTCATTGTTTATTCCTGTATGGAAAACGTTCTGGAGCTGCACAGATACCAGGAGACGAACCTCACGTCTCGGCTGAGGCCTCCTGGAGGGATTAGAGTTCGTCTCCGGGGGTTACCGCCGTCGTTTGGCATCGGCGCCAGGCTTGGAAATAATCCACGTCGCTGCTCTGCCAGAACTTTGTTGGCTGGAAGCCCCTGAATAGTGTCCATCCTGCTGCTTGTTTGAGTTTCTGGAGCTGCAGTAAATCGTCTCCTCAGGTCGGAGTCGAGTCTCCTTCCTCCTCTTCCCTCACAGTGCTGGAATGACTCGACAGAGTACGGGACACAAAATGACAAAAACAAGACACAAAATGACAAAAACAAGACACAAAATGACAAAAACAAGACACAAAACGACAAAAATGAGACATAAAATGACAGAAATGAGACATAAAACGACAAAAACAAGACACAAAATGACAAAAACAAGACACAAAATGACAAAAATGAGACATAAAATGACAAAAACAAGAAAGCAATGACAAAAACAAGACACAAAATGACAAAAACAAGATACAAAATGACAAAAACAAGACACAAAATGACAAAAACAAGATACAAAATGACAAAAACAAGACACAAAATGACAAAAATGAGACATAAAATGACAAAAACTAGACACAAAATGACAAAAACAAGATACAAAATGACAAAAACTAGACACAAAATGACAAAAACTAGACACAAAATGACAAAAACAAGACACAAAATGACAAAAACAAGATACAAAACGACAAAAATGAGACATAAAATGACAAAAACAAGAAAGCAATGACAAAAACAAGACACAAAATGACAGAAATGAGACACAAAATGACAAAAACAATAAACAAAATGACAAAAACAAGACACAAAACGACAAAAACAAGACATAAAATGACAAAAACAAGACACAAAATGACAAAAACAAGACACAAAACGACAAAAATGAGACATAAAATGACAGAAATGAGGCATAAAATGACAAAAACAAGACACAAAATGACAAAAACAAGACACAAAATGACAGAAATGAGACACAAAATGACAAAAACAATAAACAAAATGACAAAAACAAGACACAAAACGACAAAAACAAGACAGAAAATGACAAAAACAAGACACAAAATGACAAAAACAAGACATAAAACGACAAAAACAAGACAAAACGACAAAAACAAGACATAAAACGACAAAAACAAGACATAAAATGACAAAAACAAGACACAAAATGACAGAAATGAGACACAAAATGACAAAAACAATAAACAAAATGACAAAAACAAGACACAAAATGACAAAAACAAGACACAAAATGACAAAAACAAGACACAAAATGACAAAAACAAGATACAAAACGACAAAAATGAGACATAAAATGACAGAAATGAGACATAAAATGACAAAAACAAGACACAAAATGACAAAAACAAGACACAAAATGACAGAAATGAGACACAAAATGACAAAAACAATAAACAAAATGACAAAAACAAGACACAAAACGACAAAAACAAGACATAAAATGACAAAAACAAGACATAAAATGACAAAAACAAGACACAAAATGACAAAAACAAGACATAAAACGACAAAAACAAGACATAAAACGACAAAAACAAGACATAAAACGACAAAAACGAGACATAAAATGACAAAAACGAGACATAAAATGACAGCGTCCATGCTGCTGGTTGTGTTTTCTGCAGTAAATGTCTCCTCGGGTCTTCAGGTCTTCCTCTTCCTTCTTGGTGCTGGAATGACTGGACAGAAAACGAGAGGCCGAGTTGCACCATGTTTCCCCGGCAGCTCGTCTACTTCCCAGAATCCAACACTCTTTAGAGTATATCTGCAGCGTGGGCCTCCAGCTCTAATTACAGGTTGGAGTTGTGACCACCGGGATGTGAAACGATAAGACGAGGAGGGTTCCAGAGACATGTCAGGTTAGCGGGTAGATTAGGAGGCAGGAAAAACACCGAGGTGATGGGTGGATCCAGAGAGGAACACCTCAGCCCAGCAGTTACTCAAATAAAATCACTTCCCATGACGTCATCAAACACAAGCCGACGGCGTTGCAGTCGTTTCCTGCCCACGTTGAGTTTCATCATCATTTTTACTGCTGGAATTTCCTGAAATCCTCCATGAGACAGATAAGAGTGAAAGATTTCAGTTATAAGATTCCTCAAAACCTGCACTAAGTGAATTTTCTGGCTACTTCAGGGCAACGAAAACAAGCCATCAGACACCACTGTTCAAAGTCTGGGGTCACCCAGACAATTTTATGGAAGACATGAAATTGTCTTGGTGACTTTAGTTAAATTATAACTTTAGTTGCTCAAAAATGAGTTAAAGTTGCTCCATATTAGCTAAAGTTGCTCTATTTTAGCTAAAGTTGCTCTATTTTAGCTAAAGTTGCTCTATTTTAGCTAAAGTTGCTCTATTTTAGCTAAAGTTGCTCTATATTAGCTAAAGTTGCTCTATGCTAGTTGAATGCTAGCGTATGTACCAGAATAACATACTAATAAAGTAAGCTAGTTAGCACGCCTGCTAACCTGAATATTGATAAATTATCTACAAACTGCCAGAAAAGAGACGAATATTTAGGGAGATATTTCCACTGATCAGCACTAGAGCAGCTAGCATGTTAGCATTTAGCTCCACAGCTACAGCGGCTTGCCCTGTACTTCCTGTACGACCCGACCTTCAACATAAAATACTGATAATAGCATGTTGTTTGACAGAGAAGTACTGAACTGTAAATGCTGTTATCAGGGAAACTCTGTGGTTGTGACACAGTTGTCTGACTAAACAGGTCATTAGCGTTGGTGCTTTGTCGCAGCTTGCTCTGTGGTTAGCGTTAGCATGGTAGCTGACATCCTGCAGCAGATGCCATCATGCTGCTGCTGCTGCTGCTGCTGCTGCTGCTCGGATGTTCAGGGTGTGGAGGTTTAGCAGGGAGGTGGTGGGTGTCGTGTTTACTCTGACATACACTCGTCTCTTCATGCAGCTCCTGGCAGACGGACCACAGCTTTTTCTATCGCAGTCCGGTGGCTGGAAGAGAATCTGGACAAAAACACCACAGAAAATGACAGAAATAAGACACAAAATGACAACAATGACACATGAAATGATGAAAACAAGACACAAAATGACAGAAATAAGACACAAAATGACAAAAACAAGACACAAAATGACAAATAAAACACAAAATGACAAAAACAAGACACAAAATGACAGAAATAAGACACAAAATGACAAAAACAAGACACAAAATGACAGAAATAAGGCACAAAATGACAAAAACAAGACACAAAATGACAGAAATAAGACAAAAAATGACAGAAACAAGACACAAAATGACAACAATGACACATGAAATGATGAAAACAAGACACAAAATGACAGAAATAAGACACAAAATGTCAAAAATAAGACACAGAATGACAACAATGAGACATGAAATGACAACAGTGAGATACAAAACGACAAGACAGAATGACAAAAACATGACAGAAAATGACGGAAATAAGACGCAAAATGACAAAAATAAGACACAAAATGACAGAAATAAGACACAAAATGACAACAATGACACATGAAATGATGAAAACAAGACACAAAATGACAGAAATAAAACACAAAATAACAAAAACAAGAAACAAAATGACAAAAACAAGACAGAAAACGACAAAAACAACATAAAACAACAAAAACAAAACACAAAATGAGAAAATGAGACAGAAAATGACAAAAACAAGACAGAAAAAGACAAACTTCATCAGCAGGTTCTGCTAACATGTTGTTGGAAACGTTCCATGAATAATAATAATTATTTAAAATATTATGTTGATTAAAAAATGTTCCCACAATGAAAAAATAAAACCATAAAGTAGATTTAAATGAGATTCTAACTGTTTTATTAGATCCAGTTTGGTCATCAGGGGGGAGGACAAGAGAAAAATGGCATTTTAGGGGAACTCCAGACTTATTTGGGATTTAAAATATTTGAAACATTCTTTTCTCCTAGTTTCTATAGATTTGGTCTCAGGACCAGAACATTTACACACTGCTGATGCTTTAGGGTTTAATATGTGGATTATGGGATGTAAAACGTCCTCCAGGTCTGGAACATAGAAACAAACAACGTGACCGCTGATTGATTATTGCTGCTGGAACTGTGAGTATTGACTTACAGCCGCTTGCATAAGAAGCCGATCAATCAGGGGAAGCAGGAGGGCGAGTGCTGCTTTCAAAACGACTTTTTTCCGCTGGACTATCTCAGGAATATGCTGTGATTCTGTTAATACCCCGGCAGGGCTCATAGAGGGGCTGTTACCAGAGGGCCAAGCTTCCACACTGTAAAAGCTCTAAATCTTATCAAGTCTGTTTGTTTTATTTCTAGTCTAAACATCTCATCCCACTTCATTTAAGATAAATTCACTGAACCAGAGACATTTCAGCAGATGGAGGGACTAGTTTGAAGACAATGCATCTGAAATATCTGGTTCAGTCAAACAATCTGGAAATTATCTTGTTTTGAGTTGAATTTTACAAGAAAACTCAAAATAAGTTTAACCCTCCTGTCATCCTGAGGGTCAAATTGTTTGAATATGTGGGAAAAATCTATTTTCACAGTGAAACTTCTGATGTCCACATTTTCAACATTTTTGGGAAACAGATCAACAAAACCATGAGACAAATGACAAAAAAAGAAAAAAAAAAGACAGAAAATGACAAAAACACATAAAATAGACCAAAAAAACCAAGCAAGACAAAAAGGAAACACAGAATGACAAAAACAAGAGAGAAATGACAAAAGTCAGACAAAAAAAACAAAAAGGAGACACAAAATGACAAAAATCAGACAAACGACACGAAACAAAACAAAAAAATAAATTTTTAAACATTTTTTGGTGGAAAAAAGAAATGTTAAAAATGTTACGAATTTCGCTGGATTTTGGTTGATTTTTATGTGAATGTTTTTAAACAAAATATTAGAAGTTTTACTGATATATATGGAATCACTTTAGATATTTTTAGGATTTTTTTGGAAGATTTTTGCAAATTTTTTGAAAATATTTGCAAGAATTTTCTTGTCACATTTGGGGGATTTTTTTTAAATAAAACTTTTAAGGGAAACTTTTAAGGAATCATTGGAATTTTCTTCCTGTAGGTTTTGCAACTTTTCAGAAATTTGGGGAATTTTTTTTTGCTGAATTTTTGGATTTTTTTCAAACAATATTTTTTGCTGCCTGTAAATAAAGACAACAGGAGGGTTAATACATCTGAAATTAGGAGGTTACATGAAAGCAAAAATCTATTTTTGAGTGAAAAACTGCTATTATTTTTTAGCATGTCTGGCTTATTTTAAGACACCTCAGCTTGACAATCCTGGTAAAATAGAGCTGAAAATAAGTTTTCCAGCTAATTTTAAGATCTCAATATTCTAAATATCATATCTCATTTCTAGAAATCTTACCAAGACATTTTCACTTGTTCTACTGGCAGATTTTCCACTTATTTCAAGGTAAAAGTTCTTTGAAATAAGGTTATTTTTTTTCTTGTTTTGAGGGGAGCATTTTTTCCAGTGCAGTGTGAACGCTGAGCTCCAAGCTGCTTCCCAGGAGCCTCCTACCCAGAACCCTCCACACGGCCCATTTAGTGAACTGGCTCTCACCCGCACTCTGAGGAACGGCTCGTAAAAGTCATCAGGTCCTCATTACCGTCATTACTATAATTATTTTCTATATTTAACCATGTGAAATGAGGCCGAATGAGTGTGCAGCAACCACCCCGGGACATGTGCTGCAGTGGTACGGCCCTGATTCTCGCAGTGATGTGCTCACAGTCGGAGCGTACCACTGTTTTGGGAGCAGGTTGTGTTTGTGTTGTGAGAAAAACGAGATTAAAAACAAACAAAACAAGAGACGAAATGATGAAAACGTGACATAAAATGACAAAAAAACGAGACATAAAATGACAAAAAACACGACATAAAATGACAAAAACGACATAAAATGAGAAAAACAAGACACAATATGACAACAACGGAACACAAAACGACAAAAAAAGACACAAAATGGCAGAAACAAGACAGAAAACACCCAAACGAGACACAAAACTTCAAAAATGAGACATAAAATGACAGAAACAAGACATCTGACATCAAGACGTCGCCGTCTGTGGCTCCTTCCTGATTGAACAGATGCAGTAAAACAAGACACAAAATGACAAAAACGACAAATACTATACAAATGAGTGTGCACCAACCCCCCCGGGACGTGCTGCAGTGGTACGGCCCTGATTCTCGCAGCGATGTTCTCACAGTCGGAGCGTACCACTGTTTTGGGAGCAGGTTGTGTTTGTGTTGCCGTCTGGTTGCCGTGGGGATGCGGGTTCCTTCCATGTGGCCGTGGCAGCAGGAGAAGTGGATATTTGGCAGCTGGTTCAGCCAAAGCCACCTTCATTATTATGGGATGGAGCCAGAACCACCCAGAGAGCTCGGCTGGAAGGTGGGGCTCTCAGCGAGTGGTGAAGTTACGTAAGGAAGAGTTTTTAGGTTCTGGAAAGGTCAGCAGAGGCTCACCACACTCATGAGACCAGCTTTATACTGTTTGTGTTGAGGCGAGACGCTGCTGGAAAAAGAGGCCTGCTGGTGTGGAGTCAGACGGCTGCATGGAGCTCCAGGTGGATCTGCTCAGCTCCACCTCTGCCTTCACAACCATAAAAACATACGAAATGATGACAAATGACAAGAACAAGACAGAAAACGACAAAAACAAGACAGAAAACGACAGAAACAAGACAGAAAATGACAAAAACAAGACAGAAAATGACAAAAACAAGACAGAAAATGACAAAACAAGACAGAAAACGACAGAAAATGACAAAACAAGACAGAAAATGACAAAAACAAGACAGAAAATGACAAAAACAAGACAGAAAATGACAAAAACAAGACAGAAAACGACAAAAACAAGACAGAAAATGACAAAAACAAGACAGAAAATGACAAAAACAAGACAGAAAACGACAAAAACAAGACAGAAAATGACAAAAACAAGACAGAAAATGACAAAAACAAGACAGAAAATGACAAAAACAAGACAGAAAATGACAAAAACAAGACAGAAAATGACAAAAACAAGACAGAAAATGACAAAAACAAGACAGAAAATGACAAAAACAAGACAGAAAACGACAAAAACAAGACAGAAAATGACAAAAACAAGACAGAAAATGACAAAAACAAGACAGAAAATGACAAAAACAAGACAGAAAACGACAAAAACAAGACTAGCTCTAGCTAGCTCAGACGGGTTCATGTGTATCAGTTAACTAGGAGACTTTAGCAGGAACGCTAACGCAGGTTGTTGTCCAGAGTTTGTTGTGCAGCAGCTGCTGTGTGATTTTACTGCTTTATCCAAGAGTTGACTGGTTTTATTGAACTAAAGGCTCCAGCTGCTAAACCACGAGGCACCATCATAAAACCAAAACATAGAAAATACAGATTTCTTCCTTTTTTTAACCAAAATAAAATGCAGCTGTCACAGAGTCAAAATGCAGTTTTATTCCAGTCTACTGCATGGTGCTGCTCCAGCAGATATCAGATCTAATTCCAGCAGTTTCACCAACATCTCCTAACCGCCATCACTAACCAACACGTGCACTCTCACGTGAACACGCTGCTGAAAACCAGTGGTGCAGATATGAGGTAGAAGACAAGGTGTCATCGAAACACACTTTAAGAAGCCTCAGAGCAGAATGTAGACGATCCTAACAACCAAACCAGCCCTGACCAGGTCATTAAACAGCTCAGAAACATATTTAACTCAGGATCAACACTGATTCCTCATTCATTTAACTCATAGAATATGACAGAAGCTGTATATCTGCAGCTCTGATCGGTCCTAACTTTAGTTTGCATGCATGTATTTGCTGATTGATAGCCAAATCACACATTAAATATGTGTAATTATTTTGTGTAAAGCTGCATTTTATGAAGACTTCTGTGTTTTGTCTGATTTGTGTCTGTGTTGTTAGATATTACCTCAATGTTTTTTAGCATTTTGGGTTTTAATATGGTCAGAAAAACCAAACTAAATGTTGGTTTCCAGTCGTTTTACTGCAGTGAATAAAGGCTGTGTCAACAAAACACAAGGGTTAATATTCAGTGCAGTAATTATAATAGTGCTGCTGAATCATAAAGCCGATAAGATTCCTGCTGCCTCGATAAGACCAACAAACATTTACTCTCTGCTGCGACTGAATTTCTGCAGAAGTCTGACATCAGTTGGTAGAAAAAACAAAAACAGAATATGAAGTGTTGCGGTGAAACTGGGACCAAAGGAAACAGCCGACACATTTTCACACACTTCACTCTAATTCTCACGGTGGTTCAGCTTCTATTACGGGCTGCAGGTAAAAACACACCACATGAACAATTCTGAATAGTTGTACTGCATCTGTGGAATCAGGAAGGAGCTGCAGACGGCGACGTCTTGATGTCAGATGTCTTGTTTCTGTCGTTTCATGTCTTACATTTGTCATTTTCTGTCTTGTTTTTGTCGTTTTCTGTCTTGTTTTTGTCGTTTTGTGTCTCTTTTATGTCATTTTGTGACTCGTTTACGTCATTTTTTGAGCCACAGATGAGCAGAATTCAAACGCAGTGACTGCTATTTTCATGTGAAACACTAAACATGACCTTTAGTGGTGCTGAACCAACAGGTTGTTAGCTGTAAGTGCTGCCAGCTCCATGCAGAGCTGTTTGAAGTGATGTTTTCCTCAGTGGGAGCAGGTGAAACCGACTATTAGACGGGGCGTCTGGTGTAAACAGTAGTTAGTCACAGCGTGGTGACTCCATCGCTGCCACTGATCCTCCTATAAACACGTGTTGGCCGTTTGTCAGGCCTCTGCTGCTTCAGAGGGGCTTCCAGGAACTTATCTGTTGTAGCTGAGGCCTTCTGCTGCTTCCTAATGAAAATACGAGGACTTTCTGGTCCTTAATCAAATGACGGGCCGGCAGAGACGTCCTGCAGGTTGGACAAACTACTGTACTTCTATAGTAGCTGGAAGCTGCTGTGTAGCTTCAGACTGGTGTAGGATGGTGTTGAATGTATTTATGAATGTTCTCCAGTCTGTACCTTCGTCTTATTAAGCTCATCACCAAGTCAACAAAGCCTAAACTGGTCTTTTTATAATGATGAACTTCGGGATAACTCTGGCATATGTGTGCTGCTCTTTTCTTTTTGCATAACTTCAGTAGAAAAATCCATTTTAGTGTTTGAGATTGAGACGTTTTTCCTTCCACCACCACACAGAGCTCACAAATGTATCGCCAAAGTGACTATTTAGTCGGTTTCTGGTTTGTTAAGGCCAAAAACAACAAACCAACCTGACTGAGAAGACTTTTAACTCGTGTTTTTGACATAAAAACTGTGTTCATTTTGTAAACAACAACTAAAACCATGTACACACAATCGTTAAAAAGTTTGGGATCATCCAGACAATTCCATGTTTTCCATGAAAACTCCCACTTTTCTCCATGTGCTAACATAACTGCAGGGTTTTCTAATCATCAATGAGCCTTTCAACACCATTAGCTAACACAATGTAGCATTAGAACACAGGAGTGATGGTTGCTGGAAATGTTCCTCTGTACCTCTATGGAGATATTCCATTAAAAATCTGCTGTTTCCAGCTACAATAGCTTTTCTATGCGTTTCTTTCAAAAATAAGGACATTTCTAAGTGACCACATACTGTTGAACGAGGTGTAGATGTTGAATCCAACTTTACTTCATGAAATAACAGATGTTAAACTGGATTGGCTTCAGAAATTAGGTACAGCTAGTAAAATACCAGACATAAACAGATAAATCCAATAAAATTTGGAAAAAATAATGAATGTGAAACAAGCAACTGACCCCTTTTTTTTAGATAAATTGATGAATTCTTTGGTCTGTAAAATCTCAAGTTAGATTCTTAGATTACGGTCAAAAAAAGTCAATAAAACAAGCAAATAAATTCACTTTAGTGGCTCTGCTTTCAGCCTGACTTGATCAGTTTCTGGTTGATTAAAATAGCTGCACTTCCTGTTCCATTCAGCCTCTAACTGGAGCAGTAATCAGCGTTTAGTTTCCTCATGGACGACGCTGCCGGCTTTGATCACACTACTGCAGGTCTGCTCCCATTGGACGGCGCTGACCCCTGGTCAGGATGGACGACGGGTGTTTTCAGCTAATGGTCCTGACAGTGTGCTCAGACAATAGCCAGAGAGAGATAACGGCGTTAGTTTCACATGGGAACTTTCTGAAGCAGGCGGCGAGGAAAGAGGAAGGTTCAAGAAACCTTCAGACCTGCAGCAGCTGCAGAGAGGCTTCCTGATTCCCACAGCGACTTAGTTAAACTGTAGCACAGATAGATGAAAGGCTTTCCTCTGAGCAACTGGATTCACTGCAAAAACTCTGAATCCTACCAAGTCTGTTTGTCTTATTTTCAGTCTAAACGTCTCGTCCCACTTGATTTAAGATCAATTCACTGAACCAGAGACATTTCAGCAGATGGAGGGACTTGTTTGAAGACAATGCATCTGAAATATCTGGTTCAGTCAAACAATCTGGAAATTATCTTGTTTTGAGTTGAATTCCTGCGGATAAATTAACCCGGTTTAAAGTTTGAATATGTGGTAAAATATATATTTTCACAGTGAAGCTTCTGACGGCCACATTTTCAACATTTTTGGGAAATCTTTGAAAAATTTTTTGGTGGAAAATAAGAAATGTAAAAAAAATCTTTTCTTTAAGAACATTCACAAAAAAATCTACAAAAATCCAGCGAAATTTCGCAGGTTCTTGTTCAAGATTTCTAAAAGAAAACTTTCCTCCCAACAAGCTCAAAGCATCTCGTTTTCCTTCACTGTTCACCAAACTTTCTGATGTCACCTGTGGATCTTCTTCACGGCTGGAAACAGACTTTAGGTTCACTAGCGCCACCTGGAGTGTTCATCAGTGCTACCGGTGTGACAGAAATTAGGGAACTGAGAAAGGTGCGATTAAATGTGTTGTTTTTTTCTGTAATTAATTAATTGAAATTAACGCGTTAAAGTCCCAGCATTACTTACAAACTGAATCCAGCTCACTGTGCAGAAGATTCAAAAGCTTATGGTTCATCTTCATTATACAGATTTTCATTTTACTGCTGAACAAGAGGCAATAACTGAACAAATGAGGGGCGTGTTGCTTCTTTTTCCTGTCTTTACGAGGCCCATCTGACCCTACAGCCGGTTATTGTGGGTAATTATGCCAATATATTGATATAATTTGCGTTTTTTACTTCTGACTCATGAACTGATGCAGTTTTGAGCAATTGTTTTTTGGATGGTCAGCTGTGATGGAAGGAAGCGGTCCAGGATTCTTCAGCAGACATGCAAGGAACAGTCTTTGAACTCCAGTTTAATGCTTTCTGTTGTATTTTTGAGCCAAACAGAGGTTTCGTTTTGAACTTTTTCACACATGAGTCAAGAAGCTGAGTCTCGTTAAAGTTTAAAAGAAGTTTAAAAGGGGAAAAAAAGCCACGACAAAGGCTGGTTGTTGGCATGAATCACAGACAAAGTGGGAAAACTGAGCAACAAACCCTGTTCTCTCCCGCCGTCGGTGCCGTGAAGGTGCCCTGGAGCAAGGTGCTTATCCTCTAATTGTGTTTATGGAGCTTGCATGGCTGGAAGTACAGGACTGTTGTTGTGCCGGGCAGCTCCCAGGAGTTCAAATCGTGAGCATCAGCAGTTGAAAAGGCGTATTCATGCTCAGTTAACTCCTTCTCTGGCTGAATAGAGGCTAAAGGAAAAAGACCGGTGCATTTACTAAGGCAATTAGCCTTAAATGCCTCCCTCAGACGCAGAAGCGGCACGCTCCGGGGCTTTTCCTATCTCCAGGATCTGTGGTTTTGAGTCATTATCCCTCAACCCTCTCTGGACCCTTAGATAACTGTGCCCTGGAGCTCGGTGCCGGCTGAGAAAATCCCATCAAGTTCAGATTTGGTTTGGAAGACATCTGGTGCAAAGCTGCAGGCTAACGGCTAATCTGCCCAAAGTTCACCAGCAAGTCATTCAGCAAACCAGTGGACGTATAAAGGAAGACTCTGACACTTAAAATACTCCTAATTACCTTATAGTGGACAGTTAGATGAGCTGATACTGTGTCACGTCTGCACAGGAAATACGAGCCAGATACAGCAGCCAGTTAGCTTAGCTTAGCATAAAGACTAAACACATGAAAACCAGCTAGCCTAGGTTTGTCCAAAGGTAAGAAAGTCTGAATCTAAAGCTCTGACTCATGACAAAGTGTGTTTTATTTAATGTTTGTACTATCAAAACTACAAAAATCTATTTTTACTGCATAAAACAGCTAGCATTCTACAAAAACATTCATAAAGATGCATCCAGGACAGAAGTAAAGAAAAAACAGAAGATGACTAAAACCAACCAGTAACTACACCACATCTTATAAACTTTAACTGTGGTTTTGTGGGGGGATTGTGAGTCTCGTGACTTTTTTGAAACCAGCCACAAACACTTGTTGTTTTAACACCTAGTCTTTTGCAAGAATAAAACAAGCAACATGTGAACTGTTCACAGTAGAGCTTTAACGGTGCTGGCAGGTAAATGCTGCTCCGATTGGACAGAACCAGGCCGGCTGGTTCCACCTGGTTCCAGTCATTCTGCTGAGCTAACCAGCTGTAGTTATTTATTTACCGGACATCTGTTGAGATGTTTCAGACAAGTTATTGTCATTTTAGACAAACGCTGAATCATTGTGAACAAATTGTAAGCCATTTTGGACCATGTCAAAGTCAGTTTGGGTGGTTTTCAAGGTAATCTGAACTCGTTGTGAGTCATCCAAGTCATTTCAGCCACTTTAGAGGAAAACTGGACAGGATTGAAGTTATTGTAGACGATTTTTGGGGAAACCTAGAGGGGTTTTAAGTTACTTTGGACAATTTTTAAGTTGATTTAAACAATTTTCTATCATATTGGACATATACTACCATTCAGCAATCTGGGGTCACTTAGAAATATCCTTATTTTAGAAAGAAAATGAGTTTTTTTCAATGAAGATGAAATTATGAATGATAAATGATAAGTAGAACATCTTCAAGAACCTACCAGAGACGTCCAGTTGATTTTTACTGAAGCTCCTACAATCACCGTGACCTGGATGACTGCTGATAATGTTGCTAGCAGGCGGACAAACGTAAGCCGATCTTTACTCCACCGCATTCCTTTGGCGGATTAATAATATGAATTTTAGAGGCAAGGAAACTGGAGGTTGTGTAGAGAAACAAGATTGTTCAACTGGACGTCTCTAGTAGGTTCTTGAAGATGTTCTTCTTCAAGAACCTACCAGAGACATCCACTGGACTATCGCCGCCGTTCCTTGGTGGAGCAATAATACTAATAATTAACCATCTTTTACCTTTCTCGCTGCAGAACCTGATGGCCAAAGCGTTGTACGACAATGTGCCCGAGTCCCCTGAGGAGCTGGCCTTCCGTAAGGGGGACATCCTGACCGTCATTGAGCAGAACACCGGCGGTCTGGAGGGCTGGTGGCTCTGCTCCCTGCACGGCCGCCAAGGCATCGCTCCCGGGAACCGCCTGAAGCTGCTGATCGGACCCATGTTCGAGGCCCAGCCGTCGGCCGCCGCCCAGTCGCCCCCTCAGAGCTTCCAGCAGAAGGCCGGGTCTGGAGCTCCGGGGCTTTACCCGATGCCTTCGTCCCTGCAGAGTCCACAGCAGCAGCAGAGCATCTACCAGGTTCCTCCAGGACAGGAAGTCTACCAGGTTCCACCGAGAAGCACTCTAGCTGCTGATAAAACACCAAGCAAGGTAAGACACATCCGCCTTTCCCTGGAGCTGGAAATAATAACTGTTCTCAGTATCTGTTAATCTGCCGGTTCATTTTTTGATTAATTCAGTTCTGGGATGAGAAACCACCCACCATGGAAAGCCAATAATTTGCAGGTTTTCATTTCAAGCAGCTGATTTCCCTGATCCTTAAAGTAGAGGGAGGAACTCATCAGTGAGACCAGCTGCTGAGGTGGTGGGAGGGAAGGAACACCTCTGGATTTATGATTCCTGTGGCACAAAATACCAAATCTGTAGTTAAAAGAACAGAAAAACCTGGAACATTTTACAGTTCTTTTATCCAACCATCTCTCAAAAACCTAAAAATATTCAGTTTACGACGAAAAAGCGAAGAAAGCAGCAGATCTTCACATTTCAGGCTGGAAAAAGCAACTGTTTGGAACTTATACTTGATTAATAACAATTTATGATTATTTCTCGAGTTTCTCAGGTGGGTTTTGATTTCCATCTAGATTCTCAGACAGTTATTAGGGTCCGAGCATCGAATGGTGCGAAGACCCTATTGTAACCCTATTATATTCCCATTTTTTGAAACTCAAATTTGGTGGCCTATACATACTCGAAAACAAGTGAAACTTTTTATTTTAATTATCCCTTATTAAGGCGCATATCAGAGCGCAGGGTCAGGAAGGAACAGTGGCTGCATCGGGGTTTGATCCTCTGACCTTCCGATTAGTAGTCCAGAGACTTAACCGTTGCGCCACCACTGCCCCACTTGCCACACAACGCATGCCACACACATCAGGACCGGCGAAAAATTTGATATTTTAGCATCATGACCTGGATGACTGTTGATAATGTTGCTAACAGACAGACGGACAGACAGACAGACAACTCCACAGTGTTATGTAGAAGTAAAAATAGGAATTTTAGAGGAAAGAAAACTGGAGGTTGTGTAGAGAAACAAGATTGTTCAACTGGACTTCTCATCTTGGATGAGAGGTGGAACGTCTTAAAGAACCTACCAGAGAAGTCCACTGGACATCAGTGTTGATCGTCACATAACTCTTCTGCCTCCTCCATTTTAGGAGAACTGCATAAGTGTGAGCCAAAATGGCTCCATAGCGCCACCTGGAACATTTCAAACATTTACTATGGCCAGTGCGTGTCACCTAGCGTTATGAAATTTGGTACACGTACATAACTCGTCAAGACGCACAAAAATGTAATTGACAACCATTCGCAAAATCCAACAGGAGGTGGACCATTTTGAATTATGTGTCATGTTTTGGACAATTTTGAACCAATTTTTGCACATTTTCAAAAGCTATAAACTCAAACAGGGTAACTCTGACAGAGCTGGAATTTGGCAAAGATGTACAGCAGGAATGGGTGATCAAAAGTTAGCAAAATGCTCCTTAAAAGTGTGAGGGTGTGGAAATGGCGGACCCCAGAATTTCACCGTTTCGCTGTGAAACCGAAGTACTGTGTAACTGGCTTGTAAATGCTTCAATCTGTCTCAAACTTCACGTGTGATCAGAGTCCTGCCCTGATGACATCCATAGGTCAAAAGACGACCATAGTCTTAGCGCCACCTGGTGGATGGACAGGAAGTGATGTATAACTAGTCTGTACATGCTCCAATCTGCCCGAAATTTTACATGTGTGATCAGAGTCCGGCCTTCATCAGATAAATAGGCTGAAATACACTCTCAGTCACAGTGCCACCTGGTGGACATGCTTGGATTCGCTGACAGGAAGTATGCAAGGACCCGTTCAACATTGCTTGCAGCTTTAATGTTTTTTGTGTGTTTTAAACTTAAAGTAAAAGATGTTCATATTTTAATCAGACACGAAGGCAAAGAGAGAGATGTGGGTTCAGATAAGGCACTTTTCCACCTACTCAGCTCGACTCGACTCGACTCGACTCGACTCGGTTTAGGTCCTTTCCATTACAACTGAGTCGTCATAGCACGGCGGCCCAGAAATCCCTTACTGTGCGACACAAACGCAACACAACAATGGAGGACATGGAGGCGATGGTCTACCTGCTGCTAGGTCTGTGGCTTTTTGCCAGATTTAAAGTAAAAGAAGAGTCACTGTCGCTGTTGAGAGTTTTTTAAAAATGTCGGGTTTGGTTTTCGTGAAGGAGTCTCTCGTGTGTCGTCATTTCCTGTCCAATCAGTGGCCTGCACTCTGTAGACATCACATTATCGGCTCCACTCAGCTCGCTTTTTTGTGGTCTTGTGTTTCATTTTTGTCATTTTGCGTTTCATTTTTGTAAAATTTTGTCTTGTTTTTTGTCTGACTTTTGTTGTTTGTATCATGTTTGTGTCGATTTGTGTTTCCTTTTTGTCTCGCATGTGGTGTTTGTCTATTTTTGTGTCGTTTAATTTCTTGCTTTTGTCTTTTTTTTGTCTTGTATTTGTCGTTGGTCCATTTTTTTGTCACTTTGTAGCTTTTTTGTCTAATTTTTGGTCTCTTTTGTTTTGGTTCATGTCATTTGTCTCCTTTTTTAAAATCAATTTTCCATTTTTTGTTGTTTTTGGTCTTTTTTTGTCTGACTTTTCTTTTTTTTTTGGTTTTGTTTCTCGTTTTTGTTGTTTGTGTTTCCTTTTTGTTTCGCTTGTGTCGTTTGTCGGTAGGTAGGTACTAAAATAGTACCTGGCACCAGATACGACGTCCTAATGGAAAACCTCACGAGCCGAGCCGAGTCGGTGCTGGTGGAAAAGCGCCAATGAAGAGAGAACGGACGCTGGTCTGTCCCGTCTTTGCTTCCACAGTGGATTTAAAGCTCAGCTCTGTCAGACGTGATAGGATGTGGCGTTTTCTTATTTGCACCGTGACCTGTCATCCTGCCTGTCCGCCCTGCTCTCGTCGGTGTGATTGCACAGATTGTGGGTCTGCCATGTGAGCTGTGGATGGGTGTGCCGGGCCTGGCCTCGCCACAGAGCAGGGTAGTGTTTTAGGCTTCATACTGGCACACTGTGCAGCAGAGCCAGTCGAAGCCGCACAGAGGCAGCCAATATGGGAAGGAGTTGTGGAAAAGCAAACAGCACAGAGCTGTTTTTTGCATTTTGGTGGAGCCCAGCTGCCTGAAAGCACTTTTTTCTGCCTTTAAGCGCTGAACACACGGCCGCTGGCAGACCCACTGCACTTGGCTCGGCCGTTTACAGTAGAGCTAAATATACAGCCGTCCAAATAGCATGTCCATAATATATATCTGTTGTTTTATTGGCTAGACAGCATCTCATTTAAAGTATATATCTCAGGCTGCCCGAGAAAATAAACACAGCTCAGTTTCCTAGTGAGTCTCACTTCTACCTCTTTCTGGACAGATTGTCGTCTTTAGCTGTGTTTCATTAATTTAACCCTCCTGTTCTCCTCATTTATGGGCACCAAAAAATATTGTTTTCTTGTCTGAAAAAAATACAAAAATTCAGCAAAAAAATTCCCCAAATTTGGAGAGAAAATTCTTGTAAATATTTTCAAAAAAATGAGTAAAAATCTTCCAAGAAAATCC
>CM049580.1:1122500-1202500 GCA_027123335.1 Amphiprion clarkii | reverse complement strand
GGATTTAGCTGCAAAACGTGAGTTTTGAAATGAATTAAGATTTTAGTTAAGAATTAAGTTTTAATGTTTGTCAAATTAACTTTTTTGTAAGAAAAATATTGTGTTATTCTGCTGTTGAAAGTCTCAGTTTTGCTCTAATCAAGCAAAAACACGAGTTACTGAACAGGTTGTACACAGCTGTTCAACAGTTTGGGTTCATTCAGATAATTCCATGTTTTCCAGTAAAACTCCCACTTTTATCCATGTGCTAACATAACTGTACAAGGGTTTTCTAACCATCAATGAACCTTTCAACACCATTAGCTAACACAATGTAGCATTAGAACACAGGAGTGATGGTTGCTGGAAATGTTCCTCTGTACCCCTATGGAGATATTCCATTAAAAATCAGCTGTTTCCAGCTACAATAGTCATTTACCACATTAGCAATGTCTACACTGGATTTATCATTCATTTCATATGATCTTCATTGAAAAAACTGCTTTTCTTTCAACAATAAGGACATTTCTAAGTGACCCCTCGCTTTTGAACGGTAGTGTGTTTCCTAAATTCTGTCTAAACTGACAGACAGACCCTCTGGTTTCTATTTTGAGGTACTTTGAAGATATTTAAAGAGTAAACCTTGTGGTACTACATGTGTCGTGGTATTTATGGAGGTATTTGTTGTTGATGTGAAACTAGAGCCTGACCTTTGAGTCCTGTTGACTGCAGATTGTCGTTGTTCGGTGGTTCTGATGACAGGTTGCAGCGTTGACTCTGTCATGTTTTAAGAACTGAAGCAGCTGAAGGAAAACACACATTTTCTTGCTGTTAAGTGCAAACATGCATTTGGTTTCCCGGTGATTCCAGAGGCTGACGCTGGCTTCCTAGCCTGATAATCCTTCTCATGTTACTCCAGAGGCCTCCTGTGTGCTGCTGGGTTGCAGATCCAGATTGGCGACTGGTTGTTCCCTTCATGTGGTGTGGGTTAGGCGCTGGTATATAAAGGCACACTGAGGCTTGGCGCTGGCTGCCTCTGGTTTGATGGCCTTGTCCTTGGGTGACCCTCCGTCTGGGGCCTCCAGGCTGGACGGTGAGGGACGATGCCTGAAGCTTCGGCCACACAAAGAGCCTCCTCACATGGAGGGAAGGAGCATCCGATGTTTCTCATTTCTGCTGCTGCTCTTCATTTCCTCTTTGTGCAGCAGCTCTGAAAGGTGTGTCTGTTTCACCGACGCTCTTCCCGTTTTCTCCATTTGTTATTTAGCCTTCATTTAACCAGATAAAAACCCATTTAGATCAGGATCTGTTCCAGGAGGGTGACCTGGAGGTCGTCATAAAACAACGACAAGGAGGCGACAGTAGAAGTTTAACATATAGTCATGGACGAAAATATTGACACCCCTGGAATTTTTCCAGAAAATACACAATTTCTCCCAGAAATTGTTGCAATTACAAATGTTTTTGGTATACACACGTTTATTTCCTTGATGTGCATTGGAAAAACACAAAAAACAGAAGAAAAAGAACAAATTTAACATAGTTTTACACAAAACTCAAAAAATAGGTTGGACAAAATTGTTGGCACCCTTTGGAAGAAATAACTGAAAGCAGTCGCTTCCTGTAACCATCAGCAAGCTTCTTACTGCTCTCACATGGAGTTTTGGTCCACTCTTCTTTTGCGAACTGCTCCAGGTCTCTCAGATTTGAAGGGTGCTTCTTGCAACAGCAGTTTGGAGATCATAGATACATAGATGTTGAATGGGATTTAATCCGGGCTCATTGCTGGCCACTTCAGAACAAAGGACAAAGGAACTTGCAGATCTCTGGAGATGGTCTTGTAACCTTGCGATTGTTCATATTTTTTCCACAATTTTGCTCCAGTTTTGCTCAGACATTTCTCCGCTCTTCTTTCTCTTCTCCATTCTTGGTGTGTAACACAGATTTTATACGTTCTAACTGGCTTCAGGTGTGATTTCTAGATTACCAGCTCCTGTTACTGCCACAGGTGAGTTTAAACGAGCATCACATGCTTGATATAAATGATTTACCCACAGCTTTAAAAGGGTACCAACAATTTTGTCCGGCCCATTTTTTGAGTTTTGTGTAAAACTAAGTCAATTTTGGCTTCTTTCTTCTGCCTTTTTTGTGTTTTTCCAATGCATATCAAGGAAATAAACACCTGTATACCAAGAACATTTGCAACTGCAACAATTTCTGGGAGAAATGGTGGATTTTCTGGAAAAATTTCAGGGGTGCCAATACTTTGTCCATGACTGTACAGTTCTGAAGGTGCAGAAGCTGTAACACAGACAATGAACAACAATTTAAAATTTAAAAACACTGTTCAGTGGTCTCACGCTGTCGAACCCTCAGGATAGAATGGAAGGTTCTAACTCAGGGGAGGCCAACATGAGGCCCGCGGGCCAAAAGCGGTCCTCCAGAGGGTCCAATCCGGTCCTCAAAGTGTAAAAATTCCAGAGAAGACATTAACTGCAGATTGTAAATTAGTAAAACTATAAATTTAAAATCATTTCTAGACCATGACAAGTTGTTTGGATCAGAAAGTAAAATACTAGATTGTTCATTGTTCTTTTGTTGTTTTGTGTCTCATTTTTGTCTTGCTTGTGTTTTGCTCTATTCATTGTTTTTTGTCTCGTTTTTGTCGTTTGTCCATTTTTTTTGCTGCTTTGTAACTTTTTTGTCTAATATTTTGTCTCTTTTTTGTTTTGTTTCATTTGTCTCATTTTTTTGTCATTTTGTGTCTCATTTTTGTCATATTTTTGTCCTGTTTTTGTCTTTTTTTTGTCTGACTTTTGATCCTCCAGTAAATTCTCTCTGGTTCAGTTCCAGGTGACTAAATGTTGTGTTTCTTTGTCAACACTCTGTGATCTGGAAGTTGTAATGAGGAAATGATAAACTGAAGCTGAATGTTGATGAAACTGAATTTTTTTTTCTTCATAAATTTCAGGTTGTTCATGATGTTTAGTAAAAAGATAATTCCTGAAACGTGAACATTTTTGCACTAAAACAAAGGAACCATTAGGAGTTGTGGTTATTTGTAGGTTATTCTGCTGTGGTTCTACTGGTTTTACTGGTTTTACTGGTCCGGTCCAGTGGAGATCAGACTGGACTGGATGTGGAACCTGGACTAAGATGAGTTTGACACCACTGGTTGAAGTGGAATAAATTCAGACAGCTTCAGTTCAGTCTGTAAAGTATTTCATGCCGATCGGGCGGCGAAGCTGGAAGCTTTTTCCAAATTCAGTCCAGAGTAGTGCTGAACATAAGCAGCTGTTAATGAAGACACAAATAGGGAGGAATGAAGCCTAGAAGAGTTTCATAAATGAGAGTCACTCAGAGAAGAAGCTTCCTCCTCTGACTCAGACCTTGCTGAGGACGGTTCAGAGTTCACATATCGACTCTTATTGACTCCTTCCAGACGCCTTTCATTCCTCACTTCCTGCCCTCTGGAGATCTGCTCCTTGTTTGGGCATTTCCTCCATCCCATAGATCCAATCTGCCACAAAGAGGTGCAACAAAAGGTCCAATAAACTCCCACACAGCTCCAGGAAGTGCTCTGATAACTGCAGAGCTGCTGGGCGTGCCGTCCACCTTGATAAACCCTCCTTTCAAAGAATCCAGGTCAGGTGGAATGAATGGCGTGTTTGTTTCTCGGCCGTAGTTTTTCTGCCGAATCACGGCGGCGGATCAGTGAGTTATTCCTTCCTGGAGGAGGCCGACTCCTTCTCTCCATTGTTGGGTCGGTGATGAATCGCTGGGCTGAGATCATAAATCAGCAGCAGTAATCTGCTCTGCGGTGAGAACGCTGAGAGGACTTTCTCCTGAGGAAAGTTGAAAGCGGAGAAGGTGATAAAGTAGCAGAGGAAGGACAAGAGAAGACAGGAGACCGTTTACAAAAACCCAAACTGACGTGTCCTTTTTTTATCCGACCAACGATCCAAAACCCAAACGGATTCAGTTTCACATCGCCGAGGAGGCAGAACACCAGGAATTATTTACATCTAAGAAGCCAGACTGAGGTCAGTTGTGGCATTTGGAGCCTCACGGCCGGGTCTGGGTTGGACCACGTTGGTGTGTCGGTGCACCGACGGGAATATCTCAACGCTGTGAAATCTACTGCAGAGGAGCAACTGAACAACTCTGCTGCCCTAATCTTCTCATCCTCACCTCAAAGTTGCAGTTTTCAGGTGTCCAGATAGCTCCACTGGTTGAGCAAACGACCCATGAATGGGAGATGTAGCATCCTGGGTTCGATGCCAGCTCACGGTCCTTTGCTGCAGGTCTTCTTCTCTCTACTAACTGGTCTAATAAAGCCAACAAAAGGCCAAATAATAACTTTAAAATTCCAGTTTTTCCAAAACATCAGTTTATGAACAAATATCTACAAACAGATGACATTCAGCCTCAGTAGTACTTTAGAGACGTTAGCATGCTAACGGTCTGGACGGCTGATTTCATTCCTGATGAACGATACTAAAAGGTTTCCTGCAACGCTGCATTAAAATACTGTTAGCTACGGTTAATTTATCCATCCATCCATCATCCATCTATCCGTCTATCCATCCATCCATCATCCATCTATCCGTCTATCCATCCATCCATCCATCATCCATCTATCCGTCCATCTGTCTATCCATCATCCATCCAACCATCATCCATCCATCATCCATCTATCCGTCTATCCATCCATCCATCCATCATCCATCTATCCATCCATTCAACCATCATCCATCCATCCATCATCCATCTATCCGTCCATCTGTCTATCCATCAGCCATCCAACCATCATCCATCCATCATCCATCCATCCATCATCCATCCATCCATCCATCATCCATCCATCATCCATCTATCCGTCTATCCATCCATCCATCCATCATCCATCTATCCATCCATTCAACCATCATCCATCCATCCATCATCCATCTATCCGTCCATCTTTCTATCCATCATCCATCCAACCATCATCCATCCATCATCCATCCATCCATCATCCATCTATCTGTCTATCCATCCATCCAACCATCATCCATCCATCATCCATCCGTCAAACCTAGAGGAGTTTTAAGTTACTTTGGAATATTTTTAAGTAGTTTTAGACAGTTTCTATCATCTTTGACATACACTAGTGTTCAGCAATGTGAGGTTTCAGGAATCAGGGAATACCAGATTTTCTGAATGTAAAAGTCTGAATGTATTAATGTATCTCAGGGCATCATTGTAAAGTTAAATATTCTCAGCTGCTGTAAAGTGTTTAATTACCAGAAGTCTATTCTTAGTTGTTATTCTTGTTTGTGGCTCCAGAAATATCAGATTTTACAGTTTTTAACCACATTTTGGAACACATTACTGCTGGAACTCGGCTGTATTTTTATCTTTTCTCCTTCTGAGAAGTCAGAGGTTTTTCTGTATTTTTCTTAGAAAGCAAACATCTCTTAATGTTTCTTCTTTTCTGATAATCATGGATTAAAAAGCTGCTTTGATCACAGAGGATGATCCTTATTAGAGCTAGAACGGCTCTGTTCTCCTTCAATGCTGCTCATGAAGCCGCTGTCTGTTTGGGTTTAGCCGTTTGGACGTGTTACAGAGACGGATTCAGGACTTAATTAGCTGCATTAATTATCTGGAGGAGGAGGAGCAACACTGGAAAACATCATGGATTATGTCCATTTTGTCGTCTCTTACTTTCGAACAGCGTGACTTTTTTAACGTCTGTTAAAAATGTCACGCTATTCTACTGTAAAAACATGAATAATGAATAATTTCTAGAACATGACAAGTTGTTTTGGTCATAAAGTAAAATATTAGATTGTTCATTGTTCTTTTGTGTCCCTTTTTTGTCTCGCTTGTGTTTTTTGTCTTATTTTTGTCATTTTGTGTTTAGCTTTATTCATTGTTTTTTGTCGTTTTGTGTCTTTTTTCTCTCGCTTGTGTCGTTTGTCCATTTTTTGTCATTTTGTGTCTCATTTCTGTAGTATTTTGTCTTTTTTAATTTGACTTTTATTTTTTTGTCATTTAGTGGTTCTCACTTTTGTCATTTTTTGTCTTGTTTGTGTTATTTCTCCGTTGTTTTGTCGCTTTGTAACTTTTTTGTCTTTTGTTTTGTTTCATGTCGTTTGTTTCATTTATTGCAATATTTTGTCTTGTTTTTGTTGTTTTTTGTCACGTTTTTGTTGTTTTGTTTCTCGCTTTTGTCATTTTTTGTCTTGTTCGTGTCATTTGTCCATTGTTTTGTCGCCGTATAGCTTTTTTGTGTAATTTTTTGTCTCTTTCGTTTTGTTTCCTGTCGTTTGTCTCAATTTTTGTCATTTTTGTTTTTCTTTGTGTCTCATTTTTGTAATATTTTGTCTCGTGTTTGTTGTTTTTTGTCCTTTTTTGTCTGACGTTTGTCGTTGTGTTGTTTTGTGTTTTGTGTTTCTGTATCTATCTGCTCTGGTTTGTATTCTACCAATCAAACATGAACATGTAATGGTAGCTACGCTGGGCTCTGCAGGGTTAAAAGGTGAACCAACGGCGCTGACAGAGGACTCTATCAGACGGATGATAAAGAGAGGAGATGAGAAGGTGACGGATGGATGAGATTCAACAGAGAGCAGTCTGTTAGCGAGCTATTAGCCGGGGAAGTGGTTGGTGAGCGTGAAACCAATGAAAAGGTGTGAAATGATGACTTCCTTTTAAATCAGATCACACAGGCGCATTAATTCACCCACAACGAACCCAGACTGGTGGAAAACACGCCAACAACGAAGGTTTTCCAATAAGAGGAGAGAACAAACCAACATACGGCGTCTGAGTGAGTCGGGCGAGTTTCCAAACGGCTTCTTGGCAGGAGGCTGGAAGGATGAGCAGCGTTCCTCTAGAAGATATTCCCTCGTTTGTTGTTCTGGTGCTGGTGGAGAGGAGCGCCGCTGCCAAAACCTCCCGTCTGGGTGGAGATGTGGTGAAGGCCACGGCTAATGTTTGACACACAAAACGACAAAAAAATGAGACAAACGGCACCAAACAAAACAGAAAGAGACAAAAATTTTGACAAATGAAGTTACACAGCAACAAAAACAGGACAAATAACAAAAACGAGACAAAAAATTGACAAAAGCGAGCAAGAAAATGACAAAAACATAAACAATACAAGCAAGACTAAAAGAAACACAAAATGACAAAAACATGAGACAAATGACAAAAGTCAGACGAAAAACAACAAAATATCACTAAAATGAAGGGCAAAATGACAAAAATGAGACACAAAACCACAAAATAAGAGATAAATGACAAAAAACGAGAAAAGAAATAACATAAATGGAACAAACAAGACCAAAAATGACCAAAGCCAGCAACAAAATGACAAAAAGCAGACAAGTGAGTCTCCATTAGCTCCTCAGGCTCCTCTTCAAGTCCCACCATGAAGGAATCCTGAGAGGAACTAGTGTTTGCTCAGTCCCCCAGCTCTTCATGATGTCATCTCCAGCCTCATTGGATGTGGTAAATATTTACCCGCTAGAGCTCCAGCCTGCTGGGTAAACACAGGGAGCAGATGGGAAATAAATGAGCCTGTGAAGGCCACAGAGCTTCTGGAAGCAGCGACATCTACCTGCAGGAAGGTCAGGGAGGTGTTCAGCTGACACCTCGCTGTGACAGCCCAGTCCAGACTTCCTGCTATCGAATGCTAACAGGCTGGACTCGGGACAGCAGCCGGGAAAAGAGACCTTTTAGAAAGCATCACTTTGTAGTAGCTCAGTGGAAGGTTAGCTCCCTGTCTGCTGGATCTGGATGCTCTGGGAGGCTTTAAATGTCTCATTTCATTCCAACACATCTACACAGACAGACAGACGCCGATTATCATTATGCAACTTTTCAGTCATTCTGGATCATTTTTAATCATTTGAGAGAAATTCTGACTGATTCTGGATCATTTTCCAGACATTTTAAAATATTTTCATGTCATTCTGAGCAAATTTTCATCGTTTTAGATCATTTCTGGAAAATTTTCTGTAATTCTGGATCATTTTCAAGTAATTTTGGATCAATTTTGAAGCATCTTGAACAAGAAAAGCCCTCAGAGAGCTCAGTCCTCCTCCAAGGCTGCTCATTCGCCCATATGTCAGAAATGCAGCATTTATTTATTAGTTATTGATGATCAGAAATCACAGCAACATAGAATGTGTCTATTTAATATAGATGAACCCACAAACTAAATGACCTGCTCTGAGTACAGGTGTGTGTTCTGCATGTGTACGTTATCTACGGATACCGGATCACGTGACCTAAATATGTAGCAGGAATTGATGGGACTCAGAAACACCCCCACAATTTAATCAGTTGTTCCTTGGATCATTTCTGATGGATAAGTCCTGATAAGTCCTCAGTGGTGGATTTGTAGTAGGATCACAATCATGTGATCATCAGCAGGCAGCTGATGTAGTGTTCACTGGTTGTCATGGTTACAGTGACGCCGTGCCGCTATCTGGCAATGATACAGAAATCTCTAACAAATCCGTGGATCCAGACTTTAAGCTGCATCACTGCCAAAATCTAGTCACTTGGTCCTTGTGTCATTTCTGACCTTCCCTGGAAATTTCATCCAAATCTGTTGGTCTGTTTTAGAGTAATGTTGCTGACAGACAGACAGACAGACGCTGATCGTCACATAACTCTGCTGTGTTCCTTGGCAGAGTAAAAAGAAAAGTTTTTCCGCTAATGCTAACTAGCATTAACAGACAAAGTAATCCCTCCATGTAGGGAATAAAACGAGGTCACATTTGGAGATCCATCTTTTCTTTTGAGTAGGAACAACTCGAGCTGAATTTCTAAGAGAAATCTGTGACTGTAGAGCTGGAAACTGAGATGTGACGGAGTTGTTCTGTTTCAGCCAAAGAGCTACACTGGGAAAAAAAGTCCAGAATATTCCACAATACTGCAGTTCAGCTAATAAAAAGTGAATAAAACATAAAACTAATGTGAATCAGTCGAGCAATAAACCAGTAAAACTTCAGCAGCAGTTTGTGAAAACAGCTTTAAACTCGTACGTTTGAATGGAGGACGGTTTTATGAGTGGACGGGTATTTTTATCGTAGCACTGGCTGGATCCAGGAGTCTCTGGTGGAGTCATCACTGAACAGCCTCCTTAAACTCCAGGATTCTGCCCTGTAGGATTTAATACAGCTCTGGAATATTCACCCCATGGTGCAGACAGATTACTGCTGGAAAAAACCAAACACAAACTCTCTGTGATCCTCTGACCCTGCTAACTCTTTATCAGTTTCCCTCCTCTCTTCCTGTCAGCCTAATCAGTCGCTCCACACCTCCTGATCCAGCATCTCCTCCTCCTCCTGATCCAGCATCTCCTCCTCCTCCTGATCCAGGATCTCCTCCTCCTCCTGATCCAGGATCTCCTCCTCCTCCTGATCCAGGATCTCCTCCTCCTCCTGATCCAGCATCTCCTCCTCCTCCTCGCTGCGTCAGACACTCAGAAATCCAGGGAATGTCCTCCTCCATCCCAGAGCTCCTCTACTACGGCCCAGCAGGACTCATTAGCCTCCAGGCCAGGAACCAGGATAGGAACCAGGACAGGGACCAGGACAGGAACTAGGATAGGAACCAGGCTAGGAACCAGGACAGGAACCAGGCTAGGAACCAGGACAGGAACCAGGACAGGAACTAGGATAGGAACCAGGACAGGGACCAGGACAGGAACTAGGATAGGAACCAGGACAGGAACCAGGACAGGAACCATGACAGGAACCAGGACAGGAACCAGGACAGGAACCATGACAGGAACCAGGACAGGAACTAGGATAGGAACCAGGACAGGGACAAGGACAGGAACTAGGATAGGAACCAGGCTAGGAACCAGGACAGGAACCAGGCTAGGAACCAGGACAGGAACCAGGCTAGGAACCAGGACAGGGACCAGGACAGGAACTAGGATAGGAACCAGGACAGGGACAAGGACAGGAACCAGGACAGGAACCAGGCTAGGAACCAGGACAGGAACCAGGCTAGGAACCAGGACAGGGACCAGGACAGGAACTAGGATAGGAACCAGGACAGGAACCAGGCTAGGAACCAGGCTAGGAACCAGGACAGGAACTAGGATAGGAACCAGGCTAGGAACCAGGACAGGAACCAGGCTAGGAACCAGGACAGGAACCAGGACAGGAACTAGGATAGGAACCAGGACAGGGACCAGGACAGGAACTAGGATAGGAACCAGGACAGGAACCAGGACAGGAACCATGACAGGAACCAGGACAGGAACCAGGACAGGAACCATGACAGGAACCAGGACAGGAACTAGGATAGGAACCAGGACAGGGACAAGGACAGGAACTAGGATAGGAACCAGGCTAGGAACCAGGACAGGAACCAGGCTAGGAACCAGGACAGGGACCAGGACAGGAACTAGGATAGGAACCAGGACAGGGACAAGGACAGGAACCAGGACAGGAACCAGGCTAGGAACCAGGCTAGGAACCAGGACAGGGACCAGGACAGGAACTAGGATAGGAACCAGGACAGGAACCAGGCTAGGAACCAGGCTAGGAACCAGGACAGGAACCAGGACAGGAACCAGGACAGGAACCAGGACAGGAACTAGGATAGGAACCAGGACAGGAACCAGGCTAGGAACCAGGACAGGAACCAGGCTAGGAACCAGGACAGGAACCAGGACAGGAACTAGGATAGGAACCAGGCTAGGAACCAGGATAGGAACTAGGATAGGAACCTGGACAGGAACCAGGACAGGAACCATGAGCGGAACCAGGACAGGGACCAGGACAGGAACCAGGCTAGGAACCATGACAGGAACCAGGACAGGAACCATGACAGGAACCAGGACAGGAACCATGACAGGAACCAGGACAGGAACCAGGCTAGGAACCAGGACAGGAACCAGGACAGGAACCATGACAGGAACCAGGACAGGGACCAGGACAGGAACCAGGCTAGGAACCAGGCTAGGAACCAGGACAGGAACCAGGACAGGAACCATGACAGGAACCAGGACAGGAACCAGGACAGGAACCAGGACAGGAACCAGGACAGGAACCATATGAGGGTTCCTGGCAGCGCAGCGTCTCCGGGGACCAATAAGAATCCAGACCCGAGTCTCTGTCCAGTCCAGTTAAAATCATAACACCGTCTGTGAGACGTTTAACCTCAGAGTGGGATTAATGTTCCTGAGGATAGTTTGGAGAAGAGATTTATGAAAAAGGCGACCGAGGTGGAAGAAAGGGAACGCCGAGGGACGGAAAAAGAGTTGCCTAGTATGGAAAGGAATGCCATTCATGTGAGTCTGACGGTAGTCCATCTGGTTCTCATCAGGCCCATCTGAACAAGGTCGCCCTGATTTAAGGTGTTCATCGCTGGCATTCCTGTCGCTGAATTCATCATCCCGTCTCTAAACGCATCCAGCAGAAGAACAAACAGCTGCTCCTGGATCTGTTCATGTTCACTTTAAACCATCAGAGGATCTTTTTTAAGATTCATCTTCTTCAGAGGTGGAACCACGCTGTTGTTATTTATCGCTCAGTCAAAGATGTAGCATCTAGATCAAGTTGGACTTACTACTGTTGAAAATAATCACGGGAAGAAGATTCAGATTAATGCACCGCTTATACTTCTAAACATATTTAGAACTGTAGAGTAATCCAGCTGAGTTTAGGAACGACACGTCCTTCTGGGGATTAAAAGAGGAACTGTAATTTCACCAGTCAGTTTGCTGAAGGTTTGGATCACTGGTCTGTCTGTCTGTCCATCTGTCCGTCTGTCTGTCTGTCTGTCTGTCTGTCTGTCTGTCTGTCTGTCTGTCTGTCTGTCTGTCTGTCTGTCTGTCTGTCTGTCTGTCTGTCTGTCTGTCTGTCTGTCTGTCAGCAACTTTACTCAAAAACAGAGTAACAGATCTGGATGAAATTTTCAGAGAAGGTCAGAAATGACACAAGGAACAAGTGATTAGATTCTGGCAGTGATGCAGCTTATAGTCTGGATCCACGGATTTGTTACAGATTTCTGTATCATTGCCAGATAGCTGCACAGCGTCACTGTAACCATGACAACCAGTGAACACTACATCAGCTGCCTGCTGATGATCACATGATTGTGATCCTACTAGAAATCCACCACTGAGGACTTATCAGAACTTATCCATCAGAAATGATCCAAGGAACAACTGATTAAATTGTGGGGGTGTTTCTGAGTCCCATCAATTCCTGCTACATATTTAGGTCACGTGATCCGGTATCTGTACATAACGTACACATGCAGAACACACACCTGTACTCAGAGCAAGGTCATTTAGTTTGTGGGTTCATCTATATTAAATGGACACATTCTATGTTGCTGTGATTTCTGATCATCAATAACTAATAAACAAATGCTGCATTTCTGACATATGGGGGAATGAGCAGCCTTGGAGGAGGACTGAGCTCTCTGGCCTTCAAATATTACGCCCTCAGAATAAATTAATAAAACAGTTGGAGTCAAACCAAACCTTGTTGACTTTAATAAACTCTTTAATAAACTCAGGTGTTTGGTGGTTTAGCCTTCCTTTGTTTGTTACTAATAGCTAATGCTAGCTAATGACGGCTATCTTCAGCTACAAAGCTTTCCTCTTCTGATCTTATGTTTTGGATTTTAGGCCTTTAAATGACGACTGTTGAACTTTTTAAAAAGGAAAAAATACAAATGAAAAATGCAGCTCTGGGGTTTTGGTGCTACAGTCTGAGTTTTGGCTTTTCAGCTTTTAGACCAATAAAAGAGCGACTTTGAAAAGAAAAGTTGTAAAAAGTTGAATGGAAAATAGCTTAAACAAGCTAACAGAAGCTAGCTCCAGTTAGCGAACTTTAGAAAGATAATACTGAGAAAGTTTTGGTTTTTATTACATTATCAAAATTAAAACACTGTATTTCACCAGGTCCTGTTCTTTGTCCTGTTTTCATTTCCACACTGCTGATGTTTTGATTTGCTTTTTATACAACTGATTGTTTAATCATCCGCTTTAATAAAAATTTCTGTCGTTTTTCATGCCTAAAATGCCAAATGTGGTTGTTTTAACATCTCCGGTGAGGTTTTACGCCAATTTACACACATATTTTGGGGATTTAAGACATTTAAAGGTGTCATTTTGGTCCATTTTGTGGTAATTTTGGTCCATTTCGTGGTAATTTTGGTCCATTTTGTGGTAATTTTGGCTCATTTTGTGGCAATTTTGATCCATTTTGTGGTGTTTTTGCATGTTTTTGTTGGCCAGTTTGGATCTTTGAGTAGTTTTGATTCTTTTTGGAGTGTTTTGCATGTTTTTGGTGGTAAATTTGGATCTTTGAAAGAAATTTTGGTCCATTTTGTGGTGTTGTTGCATATTTTTAATGGCATCTCCAGTGAAGTTATACACCAACTTACACGAATATTTTGAGGATTTAAGACATTTAAAGTTTCCATATTATGGTTTTCTGATATTTTATAAACAAAACAACTCAGTAATAAGACAGAAAATCAGCATCGGATGAATCAATAGAGGAAACAATCATTAGTTGCAGTTTAATGAGGTATTTTTTCACTATTAGAGCATCAATTTGACTGAAACCAGAGATGATGCCTATTAAACAGCTGGTTTCTGTTTCTGTCCTGGGTTCCTGGAGGATGCTGTCAGAGAATATCTGTGATCATTTCCTGCTTCTGGCTCATCTGAGGACTAGAAAAGAAGGAACGGTGAATGAGAGGCAGCGGGACAGCAGCCTGAGAGCCGCTGGAATCATGTTGTTGTTTTTGGACTGACGGTTTGTTTGTGATGGACAGGTGGTGACCCCGACCAGAGTGGGACAGTCCTACTGCTACAGCCCTGGACAGCACAACCAGCAGGACCTCTACGACGTCCCACCCAGCAGGTCCCAGGGGGTAGGTTCTCCTGTTCCACAGCATCAACACAACCTCACCGACTCCTTCAGAAGCATTCTGTGATCACACACAGCAGGAAAACGCAAATAAAACACTTCATAGCACTTATTCCACAACATCAGTTTACTTATTTAAGGAGGACACCAATGTTTCTGCATGTTTTCATGTTCAAAGTAGTTTTGGTCCATTTTGGGATGATTTTGTTCCATTTTGTGGTGATTTTGCATGTTTTTGTGAGCAAATTTCAATTGTTCAAGGTAGTTTCGGTGCTTTTTGGAATGATTTTGTGTCTATTTGTGGTAATATCACCTGTTTTTTGTGGCAAAATTGAGTCTTTGGGGTAGTTTTAATGCTTTGTAGTGTTTTTTTGTGGCAATTTAGAGTTTTTGTTGCAATTCCACCTGTTTTGTTGTCATTTTGGTCCATTTTGTGGTATTTTTGCATGTTTTTGTTGCAAATTTGAATCTTTCAAAGTAGTTTTGGTTCTTTTTGGTGTGATTTTGTGGTAATATTACCAGTTTTTTTGTGTCTTTTGGGTAGTTTTGCCATTTTCTGTGGTAGTTTTTCATCTTTTTATGGTGCTTTTCATTTTTTTCTGTTGTAATTTTGGGTCTTTTTGGTGATTTTAGATCTTTTTATGGTGATTTTGTGTCACTTTGTGATCTTTTTGGCCTTTTTTTGTCGTGTTTTTTGTGGTCATTTTGAGTTTTTGTCACAATTTCACCTGTTTTGTGGTCATTTTGGTCCATTTTGTGGTATTTTTGCAAATTTTGGTTGCAAATTTGAATCTTTCAAAGTAGTTTTGGTTCTTTGTGGTGTGATTTTGTGGTAATATTACCAGTTTTTTTGTGAGTCTTTGGGGTAGTTTTGCCATTTTCTGTGGTAGTTTTTCATCTTTTTATGGTAAACCATTCTTGCAAATGTCTCCTACTTTTGTGGAACCACTATGCCGACCATGCAGTTGTTTCAAAACTCTTCCATCGAGTTGTGTTTATTTCTGTTTGGTGACTAATCATTCAGCAAAGACAATAAAACACTGACAAACATGAGTGCAGTGGCCTAAAATTATTTCAAGATCGTGCCGTTTGATTTTCATACCAGACAGAAATGAAACAGTAAGGAAAATATTTTAAACATCTCAAACCACTGAGGCTGGATTTCAGAATGTTCCACAGTAATGCAAAGCATGCATGATGTGTAATTTAGCAACACTCTGATCGGCTGTTTTAAAGCTTACACTGCTGCTTCTGGGATCTCAGCTCCAACCTACTGCAGATGTTGAGATTAAAAGTAATAAAATAATCTTTCAAACAAGCAGAACTATCAGCAGGATGCTTTCAGGCAGATCAACTGAAGCTCTGCATCTGTCAAAGCGAGAAAGCTGCTTCCTTCATCGACCACATATCCTGTTCTGCTCTTCACTTCTCTGACCTTATTTTCTGAGAAAAGGATCTTTCACAGTCAGAGTTTTGTCTTGTCATCTCGCCTTGAGCTAAAAACTGCTGCTGATGTTAATCTCACCCACTGATGCAGCGACTTTTAAAGTGGCTGTAATCGATGTTTTTTCATTAAAATCTGCAGCTTTCTGTGAATTTAGCTGTAAGTTTTAATATCAGTCTGTTGATTTGCTTCTAAAACATCATTTTTCAGCTAAAAAACTCACACACAGCTAGAGATTAACACTGATATTTCACTCAGCAGCGAAAACAGGCCAAAACAAAGCAAACACTAAAGTAAAACTCAACTCTACCTGAATGATAAAGCTGCTCTGTAATTAACAGTTTGCTGTCGAGGTCAAAAGTTGTGTTTACAGCTTGGTTTACTGCCACACAGTCGGCAAAAAGTTCCTACACAATAAAAGCCTGCAAAGTCAATCGACTACACTTAAAAACCACATTGATTCTTTGTGTGACTCTTTTGTGGTGATTTTAGATTTTTTTATGGTGATTTTGTATGTCTTTGTGGACTTTTTTGTGGTGATTTAGAGTTTTTGGTGCAATTTCACCTGTTTTGTTGTAATTTTGGCCCATTTTGTGGTGATTTTGCATGTTTTTGTTGGAAAATTTGCATCTTTCAAAGTAATTTTGATCCATTTTCTGGTAGTTTTGTGTGTTTTTGTCGGCAAATTTTGATCTTTCAAAGCAATTTTGATTCTTTTTGGGGCGATTTTGCATGTTTTTGTTGCCAAATTTGGATTTTTCAAAGTAATTTTGGTCCATTTTCTAGTGATTTTGCATATTTTTGTTTGAAAATTTGGGTCTTTCAAATTAATTTTGGCCCATTTTCTGGTAGTTATGTGTGTTTTTGTCGGCAAATTTGGATCTTTCCAAGTAATATTCAATCGACTACACTTAAAGACCACATTGATTCTTTGTGTGACTCTTTGTCCCATATATGTGGCGTTTGTTTTACATTCTTCCATGTTCCAGGTCTACGATATTCCACCTGGTCAGATGTTCTCGGGTCAACCAGCCGGAGCCAGAAACCAGGGAGTCTACGATGTTCCTCCGTCACAAATGGACCTCAGGACACAAGGAGTTTACGACATACCTCCGTCCTCACAAGGGGTAAGAGAACATTTAATCACTGGTCTGGTTTGGACACAATGAAAGGATCTTTGTTTCAGTAAAATAAAGCCAAATTAAGAAAGCCACTTATGTCCGGAAAATGTTATTTTATGTTTATTGACACAGTTCCTCCTATTTCTCTTAATTGTCCACATTAAATGAATAATAATATGTCAAATGTCATATTTATGGCATTCTTGTGGCCGCCCTAAATGAAAGCCTTTGCTGCCAGTAGAGTTTAACCAAAACTCCCTGAGTATGGCTCCATGTCTGAACTCTCCAGCAGGAAATAAAAAAGGAAAACGTCAAGGACATAACTGTTCTGTTTCCAGAGCCTCTAAGGTTTCACCAGGCAGAGCGCCATCAGTTTGTTTGTAATAACCTGAAATATGCCGGGACCTGTTATTTGCGTCGTTCTTAATTACAGCTTGGGCAGGCCTGTCTAGCTGGAAATCACTTACAGACCACCATTTTATTCACTCCCATCATGCTCAGGGCTGCATTCGTCACACACTTCGTCAACTTAAAGCGAGGTTAGAGCTTTGTTGGACTCGGATGCTGCTTTAGAGGAAGGAATCAAAAGCAGAAACTGAGGTTTCAAATATAGTATCTACACGAGCCAGAAGGTTTTTCACTTCCTCAAACTCCAACTGCAGCACTGCTGAGTAAAAACCAAAGAAAACCCACCGACATGCATATAAATGGAGTTTCCAGCCGCCTCTTTCCAGATAATTTCTTCAGTGTTGTACACTACTGTTCAACAGTCTGGTATCACTTATAAATGTCCTTATTTGTGAAATAAAAGCAGTTTTTTTTCAATGAAGACACCATTATATGAATGATAAATCCAGTGTAGACATTGTTAATGTGGTAAATGACTATTCTAGCTGGAAACAGCTGATTTTTAATGGAATATCTCCATAGGGGTACAGAGGAACATTTCCAGCAACCATCACTCCTGTGTTCTAATGCTACATTGTGTTAGCTAATGGTGTTGAAAGGCTCATTGATGGTTAGAAAACCCTTGTACAGTTATGTTAGCACACGGATAAAAGTGGGAGTTTTCATGGAAAACATGGAATTATCTGGATGACCCCAAACTGTTGAACGGTAGCGTATGTGAACATGATAAATGTTGGTAAAACTCAACATGAAGCAGCTTGTTACTCTGAACACCAACATCTAGACCCCAATGAACATCTAGACCTCAATGAACACCAACGTCTAGACCCCCAACCTAAATATGAGCTGAATAGAAACATTGCTGATGTATTCTGACCTCATTTAAAAACATAAAACCTCACAATTCAAACAGTTTCAACCATTTAAGAAACCAAATGCACCACATCAGTCATAGTTTCATCATTTATAGGAAGAGCATGTAGACAGCAAGGAGGTAGTTTCTGACCTTTTCAGTCATCTACAGGGACACACTCGTTGAATCGTTGTGCTGGACACTACATTTACCAAAACTTTAGTCTGTTTTTAATAAAAAATAAGATTAATATACAGTACTTCTAAATGTTCATGTGTTATAGAATTTTTGTTTATCTCTGCCAACCACTAATCACCACTGCAACCATTGTCTGGGCATGCTCTTGTTTGGCCACCAACAGTCATTACACAACAACCATAAACATACACACTGTTTTGCATATAAACCCTAATTCCTGTGGTCCCCCTGCAGGTCTACTCGGTGCCCCCTTGTAGGACTAATCCTGCAGTCCAAGAGGGGAACTACGACTTCCCGCAGCCTCTCAAGCACAAGCAGGAAGGCATCTACGATGTCCCTCCAGCTGCCCTCACCAAACCAGCACAGAGCCCCCAGTCCCTCTATGACTTCCCCCCCAGCTCTGACCCTTCTGCCCACCACCAACACCCAAACACCAACAGCAACGAAGGCATCTACGACGTCCCTCCACCTGCCCTTCATTCGGGGGCGGGGTCTCAGCAGGACGTGTACGACATCCCCCGCGGCGTCCAGCCCTCCCAGCACAGAGATCCCAGTAAAGGCATCTACGACATCCCGGCTCAGGACGGCCGTACGGTGGCCGACGTGACGGACGGCGTCAACCGGCTGTCCTTCTCCAGCACTGGCAGCACTCGCAGCAGCATGTCCACCTCCTCGTCCTCCACCGGCTCCAGCTCGGAGGGCCGCCTTGCCCTGGACCTGGACGCCGCCGTGCAGAGGCTGTACCGCCTGCAGCAAGCGGTGGACGTCTCTGTTGGGGCTGTACACTCAATGGCAGCTTCGCCTCACTGGAGGACTTTTCCCTTCATGGAGCGCCACGCCAACGACGTCCGCACTGTGCTGGACCGAGTCCGAGCCGCGCTGGGAGACTTCATCGTGTTCGGTAGAGGAGCTGCCGCGAACGCTACGTCTCTGTCAGACTCCAGCCTGCACAGTAAGCTCAGGAGGCAGCTGGGACGGCTGGAGGACTCGCAGCAGATCCTCCTGCAGATCTACCAGGTCCTGGAGAACTGCAGCTGGGCCCTGAATGCCCTCGCCTCGTCTGGAAAGCACCACAACAAGACGGACGACCTGGACCGCTTCGTCATGGTCTCCAGGACGGTCCCCGATGACGCCAAGCAGCTGGCCTCCACGATAGGCAGCAACGCTGAGCTGCTGTTCAGGAGGACGCACCTGGACGGGTCGTACTCTGTAGGCAGCTCACCTGACGAGAACCTGATCCACCCGCTGACCTCCCCATCCTCAGAGAACGACAACTATGGAGGTCCGACCAAACCCTTCCCGGTTCCCTCCAGCCAGGACAAAAACAACATGAACAACAGCGAGAAGTGTGTGAAGAGCTGGATGGAGGACTACGACTACGTTCACCTGCAGGTAAACCACAGAACATCTCACATTAGAACATTTAAGTCGTTGTAGAACTTTAATGATTACAGGAACTTTATGCGATTCAGTAGAAAACTGGTCCAGTCTGTGTCAGTTTTAACTCCTCAAGATCAGCATCTGTGGATCTAGTTTCAGATGTTCAGATCAGAAATGTTCACATCTGCATACAGAGATGTTAAAATGAACCCATGCTTGCAGACTTTTAGTCCTAAATCAGCAGGTTCCATTAGAAACAGTAACTCTAACCCTACAAACCCTCCAACTATCCCCAACCTACAAACCCTACAACTAACTCCAACCTACAAACCCTACAACTAACCCCCACCCTACAAACCCTCCAACTATCCCCAACCTCCAAACCCTACAACTATCCCCAACCTACAAACCCTACAATTAACCCCAACCTACAAACCCTACAACTAACCCCAACCTACAAACCCTACAACTAACTCCAACCTACAAACCCTACAACTAACCCCCACCCTACAAACCCTCCAACTAACCCCCACCCTACAAACCCTACAACTATCCCCAACCTACAAACCCTACAACTAACCCCAACCTACAAACCCTACAACTAACCCCAACCTACAAACCCTACAATTAACCCCAACCTACAAACCCTACAACTGACCTTAACCTTATAAACCCTACAACTACCCCTAACCCTACAGCTACCCCTAACCCTACCATCCAGGCTTTTGCACAGCTTCTTTTCCCCCTCAGAGCTTTATTTACCCCCCGAAGAGAGAAAACCTCATTTATGTTCATCAGAGATCAAACTGCAGTCAATCTGAGTGTTTCTTACATATTTGTCGTCTTCAACAGGGCAAAGAAGACTTTGAACGTCAGCAGAAGGAGCTGCTGGAGAAAGAAAACATCATCAAGCAGAGTCAGGTTCAGCTGGGTCAGGAACAGGTGAGTTCCATCTTTACAGGTGTGGAGGAGAGACAATGAGACAAACGTCAAAGGAAATCAAACACAAGCCGGAGAGATTAAAGCCCACGAATCAGCTTTCTACCTAGATATTTCCACCAAACATCTTTGACTATTTCACACTGTCTGGGGTTTTTTCTTTGCCCTTCTTACAGTTTTTACTTCACTGCTGCACTCAGGGTTTAAAAACATCTGAATTAGTATCTGATTACAGCTTTAGGGTCATTTCTGTGCGTTAAATCTGATCAAATCAAACCCACACAGCTGAGTTTTAGGGTTAAACTCTTTGTACGTAATCAGGATGTTGTAGAGAAATTAGTTTCACTGATGAATTACTAGTTTTAATTCTCTTGAAATCATGCTTTGTGGCTTTAACTTTATCATTTACTTCAATTGCTTGTTAAATTCGACCAAGAGCCCAAAACTAAATAAATATCTCCTCCACTGTTATAAATACATTATACGTCTAAACGTGAAGCTAATCCTGATATTCAAGGAGCTGGAACCAACAAATATTTGACGTTTTAATGAACTGAAAAAAGCTGCAGATTAATTTCCTTTTGATCAGACGTCACTGGAGACGCTTTTCTAATTCCTTCTGTCCCAAACGGCAGATTTTCAGACATTTGTCCTCATGGGACGGCAAAGTTAATCCAACCAATCGATTCTTCAACATCCTGACTTTATTATGACCTAATCTAGGTTTGATAAACTAATTCTTCATCCCTCTGCTGAAGCTCTACAGCTGTTAGTCCATTACAGTGTCTGTTAACGCTACTTAATATGCTCATTCTAAGATATGAAAATAATGTTTGATTTCCTAAAGTAACAGAATATTTATTTTAGTGAATGTTTACCAGGGTTAGAAGCAGTGAGTGTGACCTTCTCATCTAAAGACAGTTTAAAGTATTTAAGACGTCAGAGAACTGGAATTTCCTGTAAAAAGAACCAACGTGTTCTTAACACTGAATGTTAAATTGGGGCTCCAACTAATCAATATTTCAATTGTCCACTAATCTGTGAACTATTTTATAATTACTGATCAGTTGTTTGGTCTCTAAAATGTCAGAAAATGGTGAAAAATGTTAATTGATGTTTCCCAAAGCCCAAGAAGTCAAATGTTTTGTCCAATTTAATGTTTCAGACGAGAAAAGGATCCAGAAAATATTCAGAATATTGATGAGAAGCTTCCAGCTGTGATTAATCCATTAAATAGTCAGTTAATCATCGCTCTAATCTTAAATAAATGGTATTCAGAGATTCAAATCTAGGGTTTTCTGTTGGTCTGTACAACCAAACCAGTCGATATTTCATCACAGTTTATTTCTCAGATGCTTCAGTTCCTCAGTCAGAGTAAATCAGAGTAAAAAAACAATAACCTTCTAAAAATTAGAAACATGAGAAGAATGAAATAGAAAAACACCAGAAAGGAGACGCAACTGTCCCAAAGAGACACGAAACAACAGAAACAGGATACAAAATCATAAAAATATGACAAAATGACAAAAACAAGACATAAATTCAAGACTAAAGTGGGATATAAAAGAAGGTCAGATTTATGGGGTCATTTCTGTCCCTAAATACTCTAAATACTGTCTCCAAACTCATTTTGTGCGATGTTTTTGTTGTTGTATGTCACAAAGTGACACACAACATAAACAAGAAACAAAATTATAAAAATAAGACAAAACACCATAAGCAAGACACAAAATGACAAAAATACACAAAATGACAAAAATGAGACACAAAATTATAAAAATAAGACAAAATAACACAAACAAGACACAAAACAACATACGAGACACAAAATGACACTAATATGACACGCAAAACTACAGCAATAATACAAAAATGAAACACAAAAAATTTTTGTGTCTTTTGTGTCATTTTTCTGTTATTTTAGCATCATTTTGTGTCTTTTTACTGTCTTTTTGTGTTATTTTAGCATCCTTTCGTGGCTTTTTGTGGCTTTTTGCAATGTGAGGGTTTGAAACGTCCAATTATTTGCATTTTTTTTTTAAACTAGCAGTGAATTTCTGCAAATATTAATATATTTGCAGACAAAACTAAGCATTCTCTCTCAGTAGTGAAACATGAACAACATAAAACTAGTGTTTTTTAACAGCTTGTTGAAGACAATAATACATATAATGACAAAAATGAAACACAAAATTATAAAAATAAGACAAAATGACACAAACAACACACAAAACAACACAAACAAGACGCAAAATGACACTAATGAGACACAAAACAAAATGAAATAAGTAGTTCACCCATGTGGAGCTTCAAGCATAAAACAAGCTTTACACCCCCGTCTTTTATTTTTAGTTGAGCGTGATGTTTTTTATGTAAAGCATGTCTCTTCTGAAGACAGTTTTTGAATGTTTCTAAAAGAATCACAGTGGTTTTTGAGGTTCCAGTGCTATCAGCCTGAGTGTGAGTAAATCATGTTGGTCTAACCTGAATCCTTTCACCTCCACAGATCAATCAGTTCAAGAAGCTGGAGCAGGAAGTGATCAAACCCGTGGAGAACGACATCACTCAGTGGATTTCACACCAAGGCCCGGTGCTGACCTCCCCGGACCCCTCCGTCGGCCCCTCCACCCCGCTCTGCTCCAGGGACCGCCAGCTGCTGGGCTTCTACTCCGATCAGTGCGAGCAGCACTTCGTCACGCTGCTCAGCGCCGTCGACGCCTTCTTCGGCTGCGTCGGTGCCGGACAGCCTCCCCGCATCTTCGTGGCTCACAGCAAGTTCGTGATCCTCAGCGCCCACAAGCTGGTGTTCATCGGAGACACTCTGTCCCGGCAGGCCTCGGCCCCGGAGGTGGCCAACAGGGTGATGAACTCCAGCAACGTGCTGTGTGACCTGCTGAAGACGGTGGTGGCCGCCACTAAGACGGCGGCTCTGAACTACCCAAACACCGCCGCCATCCAGGAGATGGTGGACCGAGTGACGGAGCTGTCTCACCACGCTCAGCAGTTCAAGGAGCAGCTGCTGCAGATGTCCAGCTGCTGATTCCAGCTGCTGATTCCAGCTGCTGATTCCAGCTGCTGCTGATTCCAGCTGCTGATTCCAGCTGCTGCAGATTCCAGCTGCTGCAGATTCCAGCTGCTGATTCCAGCTACTGCTGATTCCAGCTGCTGATTCCAGCTGCTTAGTCCAGCTGCTGATCCCAGCTGCTGATTCCAGCTGCTGATTCCAGCTGCTGCAGATTCCAGCTGCTGATTCCAGCTGCTGATTCCAGCTGCTGCTGATTCCAGCTGCTGCTGATTCCAGCTGCTGCTGATTCCAGCTGCTGATTCCAGCTGCTGATTCCAGCTGCTGCTGATTCCAGCTGCTGCAGATTCCAGCTGCAGATTCCAGCTGCTGATTCCAGCTACTGCTGATTCCAGCTGCTGATTCCAGCTGCTGATTCCAGCTGCTGATCCCAGCTGCTGATCCCAGCTGCTGATTCCAGCTGCTGATTCCAGCTGCTGATCCCAGCTGCTGATTCCAGCTGCTGCTGATCCCAGCTGCTGATTCCAGCTGCTTAGTCCAGCTGCTGATTCCAGCCAGTCGCTCCTGAACTTTCACCGTCTGTACATGAATCTGGCGTAAATCTATATATTTGCAGTATAAATATGTTGCTGTCGCCCTCAGCCTGGTCTAGACGCTGTAAATAGTCTCCATCTGTACATAGCTGCTCTATTTTTGTGTAGATTGTTTTATATTATGGGATAGATGCAGTACTGCTGTCTCCGTAGGATCTGTGGACATTTTTCATAACATTCCCGTTGCGTGTAACAAAGCACCTTATGAGATGTCCTGTTTGTATTTGAGCTGTAGAATGTTTTGTGTGTCGTACTGCTGGCTGTAGATCTCACAGAGTAAACGACTGTTCTCAACCTCACCCAGTCCATTTGTGTTTCTGATGCAGCAGATCTGTTAGAGAAAAACAGAAATACTCAGAAGAAAAACACAGTGTGAGGGTTTGGAACGCACAATTATTTGCAATGTTTTAAAACTAGCAGTTAATTTCTGCAAATACTGATCATTTGTAGATAAAACTAAGCATTCTGTCTCAGCAGTGAAATATGAACCAAACTATTTATTTATTTTTTTGATAAGATGCAGTTTAAGTCTCTGCACTACATTTATATTTGTGATTTACTTTTGTTTTAGACAAAAGTGAGATAGAAAAGAAAAATGACACCAGAAGGTCAGATTTATGGGATCATTTCTGTCCCTACATGTAAATACTATCTCCAAATTATAAAAATATGACAAAATGACACAAACAAGACACAAAACAACACATACGAGACACAAAATGACACTAATATGACACAAAACCACAGAAATAATCCACAAAATGACAAAAATAAGACACAAAATGAAAACTGCACACTAGACTGAAAGCAGCTCCGTCCATCCTGGACCTTCTCATCCAGATCTGCACAACTAACGGCTCCTGATCCAACGTCCAGAGCTGGACTGGAAGAAGAAAGAGTCGACCTGCTGAAGGATAAACCACAAAAAAACATCCTAGTTGATGAGATTTCCTGTGTCCAGACAGCCTGTATTTTAAAAGTCTACGAGGACATTCGTGTTCACATATAAAACTTGAATGTTCGGTATTTTCCTGAGCTTTCAGAAGCATCTCATGGTCTTCATCATCTACTGGAGTTCACTTCAACTGCTTTCTCTGAGATGCAGAACTCAGATGAAGACCGACTCAGCGGCTGAGTTTGCTGTTATTTAGCATGCCAGGTGATGTCTTGTGTAACCATGGTAACCAGGTGTTTCTGATTCCAGTCGTATCCGATCAGAGTTGTTTGGAAGCTCTAATCTCAGCTGAACACGGGGCTGAGAGGATTCCACTGAGCCGGACAGGACCGCTGGAAAAGACGCCAAATAATCCTTCAGTCTGCTGGGAGGACATCAGACCTGACAGGACAGAACAACGAGGACGAGACGCTTGGACCGTGAGAAACTTCAGACTCCAGCATCTGCAGCACATTTTCTCTGTTCACTGTAGGGAACTGGAGGGTTGCAAACTATAGAAATAGACACAAAACCAGCCTTAGAGTTTATCCACAATCACCTGTTTTCCCCAAAACTTGTCCAGAACGACTCAAAAATTGCGTGACATGAGTCAAAAGACGTCCAAATAATAATAATAATGCATTTTATTTGTGCCTTTCTTGACACCCAAGGTCACTTTACAGTAGAAACAAATACAACAACAAATAACCCCAAAAGTCATCCAAAAGGATCAGAATTATCTCCTAAATTACTCATTTTATGCCCAAAATGACAAAAACTTCTTCAGAATGACCTAAAAATGTGAAAAATGTTCATTTTGAACAAATTTTGAGAGAATTTGGATGTTTTTCAAGTTGTTTTGACCATTTCTGAGTAATTCTAGACTATTTCTGTGTCATTCTGGACAAATGTTGGTTCCTTTTTTACAAGTTTTATCACATTAGACACATTTTCAGTCATTCAGGGCGACTTTTCAACCATTTTAAAGAGGTTTCTGTTAAACTGAACAATCCAAAATGTGTATAAAATGATCCTTCCATCTGTAATAGTTCTGACCAACCACCTACCAACATGCTGAGATGAGCCTTAAAGTTTACCCAGAATCACCTGTTTGCCTAAACTTGTCCAGAATGACTCAAAAAATGTGCAAAGTGAGTCCAAAGACGTCCAACATAAGCAGAAAAATTCCCCCAAAGTGATCAGACACGTCTCCACAATGACCCAAAATGGTCAAATATGTTCATTTTGAACAAATTTTGAAATAATTTTGGACATTTTTCAAGTTGTTTTTGACCATTTCTGAGTAATTCTAGACTATTTCTGTGTCATTCTGGTCAAATGTTGGTTCCTTTTGGACAAATTTTAGCACATTAGACACATTTTCAGTCATTCAGGACGACATTTGTTTCATTTTGAACAAACTGATGCTGATATGAGCCTTAAAGTTCACCCACAATGACCCTTTTCTCCTAACCTTGTACAGAGCGACTCAAAAAATGTCCAGAATGAGTCAAAAGACGTCCAAAAGAACCCAGAAGTCCCCAGTAATGATCAGAATCGTCTCCTGGAGTGCTGATCAGAGGTGTTGATGACAGGAGGAGCTGCAGTAAAACATCCTCAGTGTTTTGATCCGTTATTTTCTCCGTGATTAATTGTTTCCCTGAGGAGGAGCTGCTCCAGACTCCAGACCTCCTTCAGCTTCCAGTCAGAAAAGCTCATTAAAAGTCCTCCAGCTCAGTCTGGCTGTTGTTCTTCTGCTCTGCATTCCTCTCTGGGGAGACGAGAAACAAGAGAAACGCTTCCAGAAAGGATTCATTCAGAGACGTCAGATCCACAATAGATTCTGTTCTACGGAAGCCTGAGAGGTTCAGCAGACAGGATGAAAACTACAAACTGTTTCAGCGTCTTTCTTTCACCCACTACTAGTCTGCAGCTACATGCTAATGCTAACTAGGCCTGAAACATCCTCCATTTATTCCAGTGATCAGCAGCCATTTACACAAAATCAACCAAACTTATGTCACTTTGCATCATTTGTCATTTTTGTGTTAAATTTGGCATCATTTTTCATAATTTCTGTGTCCTTTTCTGTTTTTGTGTCATTTTTTATTTACTTAAGCATCTTTTTGTCAATCTGTGTTATTTTGTTTTATGATTTTTGTGTTTTTTTCTGTCATTTTTGTGTTATTTCAGCATTGTTTTGTCATTTTTGTCTTATCTTAGCATACTTTTGTGTCATTTTTCTGTCTTTTTGTGTATTTTTTGTGTTATTTTAGCATCCTTTTTGTGTTTTTTTGTTATTTTAGCATCTCTTTGTGTCTTTTGTGTTATTTTAGCATCGTCATTTTTTACTTGTTTTTTGTACAAACAGGAGCGTTTAACCATCATTTGACTCGTTTTCCACAAATTGAATTGAACATTTTTATGTTTTTTTGGGCCATTTTTGTCATTTTGTCGTATTTGCGTTAAATTTGACATCATTTATCAGAATTTCTGTCTTTTTGTGTCATTTTTAAAAATTTATTTAAGCATCTTCTTGTCATTTTGTGTTATTTTGTTATTATTTTTGATTTAAATTTGGCATAATTTTGTCATTTTTGGGGTTTTTGTGTTATTTTTTACTTTTCAGCATTCTTTGGTGTAATTTTTTTGTCTTTTTGTCATTTTTATGTTTCACTGCCAAAATCTAATCACTTGGTCCTTGTGTCATTTCTGACCTTCCCTGAAAATTTCATCCAAATCTGTTGGTCTGTTTTTGCGTGATGTTGCTGACAGACGGACGGACGGACAGACGGACGGACAGACGGACGGACAGACAGACAGACGGACAGACAGACAGACAGACAGACAGACGGACAGACAGACAGACAGACGGACGGACAGACAGACGGATGGACGGACAGACAGACAGACAGACAGACGGACGGACAGACAGACAGACAGACGGACAGACAGACAGACAGACGGACAGACAGACAGACGACAGACAGACGGACAGACAGACAGACAGACAGACGGACAGACAGACGGACAGACAGACAGACAGACGGACGGACAGACGATGGACGGACAGACGGACAGACAGACAGACAGACGGACAGACAGACGGATGGACAGACAGACAGACAGACAGACAGACGGACAGACAGACGGATGGACAGACAGACAGACAGACAGACAGACCGCTGCCTTCCTTGGCGGAGTAATAAACAGATTGTTAGCATTATCATAAGGTAGATGTGTTATTTCTCCATCATCATTTAGTAGATATCAGTTCATCGACTACTTTTATTAAAATAACTTTTATCTGGAGCTGATTCTAGATCCTGTAAACTCTCTCTGTGTTCAGCTGCAGTGAATATGATCCTTCAGTCAGTCAGAGAAAACAACTTGTGGCTGAAAGCCTGAGAGCCGAGGAGAGCTCAGCGAATCAATGACTTATTTTAGTCCTGGCAGCTTCAACCCGCTCAGGACACAACACTCAGTCCAGGAGCTCTCATCAGCCAAATGTAGCATTCACTCTGGAATAGTAATGAACAGACACCTGCTCGTCACAATCAGTTGCAGTCAGTCACTTCCATATTATTGGACCTTCTCACAGTCACTCTCAACACCTCAGCCAATCACCTCTCACACCTGGAATCCACCTGTTCCTTTGTTTGAAGCCCATCAGCTTCATTCAGTCACAGACAGTCACTGAACAGCAGGATCACCCCACAGCACTCATCTCTGGAAACCATTCACTTTTTGCAAGCCTGGAACCCTGGAAATAACAGCATCAAAGAGGACGTGAAAGAGGACGTGAGTTCAAACTCTGGTTCAGCATGTTGGAAGTTGGTTAATATTATGCCATGGCTCATTATAATACTCATGCTAACAGGCCTGCAGCTGCTTTTGGATTTCTGGATGCCACCCACCTGAACCCACATTGTGCTGAACATTGAATATTGGTGAACAACTAGTATGACAAATGGCTGATGATGATGATAATGATGATGATGATGATAATTAGGAAGCCTGTCTGCTGAACAGGTTAGGCTTGAACCGATGGCGAGCTACCCTGGACCACCCTGGACAACCGTCTGACACGTTTCACCCCTTCACCCACCCCACTCATTGGCAGGTCTAAAGCCCCACAGCTTCATCCTTCCAGAATGGTGTGGTCGGACTTTATAGGACTTTATAGGACTTTGTTGGACTTGTTGGATTTGTTGGACTTTGTTGGACTTTGTTGAATTTGTTGGACTTTGTTGGACTTTGTTGGACTTTGTTGGACTTTGTTGGACTTTGTTGGACTTTGTTGGAATTTGTAGGAATTTGTAGGAATTAGTTGGAACTGTTTATTGCATCAGCTTATCGTTCACTTCAACCAGGAATTATCAGTGGACTATTGATAATTGAACTAAGCACATAGTCACTTTATATTGTTGAAAGTGAAGCTGCTTTTCTTAATTGGATTGATTGAAGGACAGGTGAAGGTTGATTTTTTTTTTTTTGATTTTCTGATTCTGATTTTGTGTTATTGTTTTGTGTTTTGTATTATTATTTTGATCATTGGTTTTGCCTTGATATATTCAAGTATTTTCTGTTTAATATTTTTAATACATTACCGGTAAACTAAATTTTGTGTTCCGTCTTCATTAATTTTCACACAGCTCCCAGAGCGAACCTTATCACAGCCTAGCCCATAACTAATGGTAGTTTATTTCCATTTGCAAGTGCTACACAAACATCCCATAAACGATCGTCTGCTTCACCACGGTAACGCTGAAGCTGCTCTGAGGTCAGTTCCATGAGACACTGTCTGGACAAACAGCCAACAGGTGTCAGGATGGAAACCTGTAGAGAAACAGAGGAAGCAGACAGACAGCTGCTCACCTGTCTGTCCTGCTGCTCACCTGTCTGTCCTGCTGCTCACCTGTCTGTCTGTCTGCTCACCTGTCTGTCCTGCTGCTCACCTGTCTGTCTGTCTGCTCACCTGTCTGTCTGTCTGCTCACCTGTCTGTTGTTTTTATCTTACTTTTGTCATTTTGTATTTTGTTTTATCCATTGTTTTGTGTCGCATTTTCAGCATTTTTTTTGTCGTTTTTGTCATTTGTCCATTTTTTTTATTGCTTTGTAACTTTTTTGTCTAATTTCTGTCTCTTTTGTTTTATTTCGTGTTGTTTGTCTCATTTTTTAATACTTTGTCTTTATTTGTTGTTTTTTGTCTGACTTTTGTCATTGGTGTCATGTTTTTGTCGTTTTGTGTTTCCTTTTCGTCTTGCTTGCGTGTTTGTCGGGTTTTTTTTGTCATTTTGACAGTGAGCGGTGATGTGTCAAACCTTCAGCCAACAACAGGAGCAGAGAAAAGCCTCATTTTAAGTAAAACAGAGCGAGGAGCTGCAGAGTCGATGTCATTTCCTCGGCTCACCACAATCATTTCCTGTAAAGTATTTGCAGCCTCTGAAATTACAGCTTCATCGCTCAGCAGGACCTCCTCCTCTGAAAACAGCTCAGAACGTCGTCAGATCAGAGGGAGAGGCTCCTTCACATCTCAGAGTCACTCCACTGGGATGTTTGCTGATCCTCTGCATGTTTCCAGGTGCTGATGGATGCAGGATGATCTGGAACCAGAGGAACGTCTCCATTACTGCACTTTAAATCATCTACAGCCGTTAATTCTTTGCATTTAATTAGAGTTTGTTATGGTCCCTCATTAGAAAATACTCAGTCACAAGAAAAAACATTTTAAAAGTTTAGTTTAGTAAAAGCACTAAACTACCACGATCACAAGCCAAAAGTTCTCATGATGCAGATTGTCCTGTTTCTGAATATTTTCCATCCATCCATCCATCCATCATCTATACACTGTTTAATCCTCATTAGGGACTGAGGGTGAAGGCAGGGGACACCTGGATGGATTTAAACTGATCTGGGGTCAGTTTTTCCCAGAACTCAGATGTTTCTCCTCCTAAATGTCATGGTTCTATCTGCTGGACTGATGAAGTTCTGAGGCTCAGAAATGATGGAAAAAGTCCATTAAAAAGTGATAAATCTGGATCCACCTCTATGGACTTCAAGGATTAGGTTGTGTGTTAGCTGTGAGCTAGTTAGCCACCATTAGCTGTCAGCTAATTATCCACCGTTAGCTGTCAGCTAGTTAGCCACCATTCGCTATGAGCTAGTTAGCAATCGATAGCTGTGAGCTAATTATCTACCGTTAGCTGTGAGCTAGTTAGCTACTATTAGCTGTCAGCTAATTATCCACCGTTAGCTGTCAGCTAGTTAGCCACCGTTAGCTATGAGCTAGTTAGCAATCGATAGCTGTGAGCTAATTATCTACCGTTAGCTGTGAGCTAGTTAGCTACCGTTAACTTTGAGCTAGTTAGCAACCGTTAGCTGTGAGCTAGTTAGCCACCGTTAGCTTTGAGCTGATTATCTACCATTAGCTGTAAGCTAGTTAGCTACCGTTAGCTGTGAGCTAGTTAGCTACCGTTAGTTTTTTGTCTTGCTTGTGTTGTTTGTCAATTTTTTTTGTCACTTTGTACCGTTTGTGTAATTTTTAATCTTTTTTGTTTTGTTTCATGGTGTTTGTCCATTTTTTGTGATTTGTGTTTCGTTTTTGTAATATTTTGTCGTGTTTTTGTTGTTTTTTGTCTTTTTTTTGTCTGACTTTTGTGGTTTGATCCTCCAGTAAATCCTCTCTGGTTCAGTTCCAGGCGACTAAATGTTGTGTTTCTTTGTCAACACTCTGTGATCTGGAAGTTGTAATGTGGAAATGATAAACTGAAGCTGAATGTTGATGAAACTGAATTTATTTTTCTTCATAAATTCCAGGTTGTTCATGATGTTTAGTAAAAAGATAATTCCTGAACATTTCTGCTGTAAACCAAAGTAACCATTAGGAGTTGTGGTTATTTATAGGTTACTATGCTGTGGTTTTACTGGTTTTACTGGAGATCAGACTGGGCTGGATGTGGAACCTGGACTAGAACCAGTTGGACTCTCCTGGTTCAGGTTTTACATACTGAGGGTTAATTCTAGGACGGTAATTCATGGCAGCAGTTTGAGCTAAAATGGTTCAGCAGAATTCAGACGTGCTTTTCTGTTCCTATTTGTTTTATTTTTAATATTTTATTGCTGTAAGTTTCAGCATCTGCTCTGAAAAACAAACCAGCTGCACCGAAAAACTTCACGAACCCGAATCCTAAATGTTATTTTCATTTTCTGCTCTCTGGACTTCATTTACGAACAAACACGAGCTTCTTTGTCTCCTCTCAGAACAGAACTTTTACTGCAAACCAGTCGGACTATGCATCTTAAAAAGTAAAATCTTTACTCCCAGATCTGTTCTGACCAGCAGCGGACCATAAACTAAGTTCTGAGATGATTTACTTTAGTAAAGGCAGAAACAAAGCACTGTTAAAGGTGTAAAATCTGTCTTCATTTTTACTTCACTGGAGGTTTTAGCAGCAAAATGGACTCATACTATCAAAACTACACGTCCTCATGAAACTGCAGAGTGAGAGAGATTTATGGATTTTATTACTTATTTGTTGCTGTATAAACCAGAATCACTCCATTATGCAAATGTATTACATGTCTGAAATGCTCAGTGTTTAATCTTTATCCTCCAAATAAATATGGCTGCCAAATAAAACCAGTTAAATAGTAGAATATTTCCCCTGGAATGTGTAAAAAATCTAAATATTGAAGTAAAGTTCAACAGTTGAATAATTCTACTCATGTAGAGCACTTGAATGAAGGCAGTTGGTTAAAACCACAGAAAACGAGCTGCAGACTGCCAGGATGTTTGTCTTCTACCAGAGCACTAGCGCCACCTGGTGTTCAAACCAAAGAAGGACTTTTGGGCTGAACCTCTTTTGTTTTGCATCATTTCTGAGTCATTTAGAATGCGTTGGTCATTTTGTGGTCATTTGGTCTCTTTTTGTGGTGATTTTCCAGATTTTTTTAGTTATTTTAGTTTCAGTTTTTCCCAGAACTCAGATGTGCTGGACTGATGAAGTTCTGAGGCGCTTTTTGGGATGATTTTGTGTGTTTTTCTAGTTGTTTTGCATGTTTGTGCCAAATTTGAGTTTTTGTTGCTATTTCACCTCTTTTATGTTAGTTTTGGTACTTTTTGTGATGAACTTGGTTCTTTTTGTGGTTATTTTGAATGCTTTGCTGGCATATTTGAACCTTTTAGGCTAGATTTGGCTCTTTTTGGGGTAATTTTTCAGCTTTTTTAGTTATTTTAGTTTGTTTTTTCCCAGAACTCAGGTGTTTGTCCTCCTAAATGTATTGTACTGTATTTTATCTTGAATTTGATTTACTGTTTATTGATTTTAAATGAACAGTTTTTAATTATAACTCATTTTATTTTATTGCATTTTATGTACAGCGTCTTTGAGTTACTTGTAAAGCGCTTTATAAATAAAATTTATCATTATTATTATTAAATGTCATGTGTCTCTCTGCTGGACAAAAACAGCAACTTCTCCACAAACCACACAAACAAGACAGTTTTATTTACAGCCTTATTTATTTGAAGCTACAGCTCCACTGAATGATAAAAGGTGCGAGCGTTACATGAGCCGTACGTTGAGGGGGACTGTTACAGATTCCAACCTCCGCCGGTACAAAAGGAGGCCGAGTAACCAACAGCGATGCCATCTAGACAGGCACTGGTACAGACGGAGGCACCGGGAGGGGACAGGATTCGGACCAAGTCACTCGGACAGAGGTCGGCTAGCGTCTAAACGCCGCTTCATTTCCTTGAAACTTTCTCCTGACTCTTCAAGTATAAATCTAGAAAAGGAGGACAAAGAAGAAGAAGTTGCAAGAAAACAACACGTCACATTTCACTGATCTGGAATGCAGCCCGGTCATTTGTCATCATCCTTTGAGGCTTTGGGCGTAATCTAGTCGGTGAGGAAACACCTACAGGACAGCACCACGTTCCCTCCATCGCACTTTGTTCTGTTTAGTTGTCAGTTGTACAAATCGCTGCTTCAGTTTCTCTTCTGTCGCTAAAACCAAGGAGCTCATCTTTAACTGCTGTCTGCTAAAAATACATGATTAAAACATGTAGAGGAGAGAGTGAAGCTCTCAGCGGCGGCAGGAAGCAGCTCGGCCGCTCAGACGGTCGGCCGTCTCTACAGCAGGAAGATCTGAGGACCACGAGGATCTTCAGACTCACTACACTCTATGAGACATACGAACAGAGGACACAGAAAGACAGACAGTAACGAAGACGAATGGCTTTTCCCTTTGACTCCAGGAGGTCTGCCTGGTCAGAGTAAAGTGTCCCGGTGAGGTGAGGTCCTTGTGTAGTGTCGGGTCGGTGAGGAACATCTCAGACGATGACGTGAAGGATCTACGAAGGGATTTCTGGAGAAGCGACTCTTTGGCGTGCGGACCGGGGCCGGTTTCGTGTCGGGGCGCTGGCCGAACGTTCGCTCTTGGTTTCGGACGGTTGAGTTTCAGCCTGCGGCGTGCTGGCGTCGCCCACCAGTTCACGGAGGAACTTAAACTTGGACAGGAAGAGCTGCCAGACGACATACCAACCTGCAGGATGGAAGGAGGAAAAAACGTTAGATGGACCACGTTCATTTTATCGTTTCTTACTTTCTTACTAAAAAACAGCGGGACAAATCACAAGAATACAGAAAGACAAAGAAAGCTGAACAAGAAAACTCTAAATCAGCCATCAAAAAAAGACAAAAAACCCAGCAAAAACAAGACACAATATTACAAAAACGAGACACAAAGCCAGTAAAAAATGAGACAAATGACAAATGTCAGACAAAAAAAGACAGAACAACAAAAACAAGACAAAATATTACAAAAATGGGACACAAAACGACAAAAGAACAACGAACAATCTAGTATTTTACTTTCTGATCCAAACAACTTGTCATGGTCTAGAAATGATTTTAAATTTATAGTTTTACTAATTTGCAATCTGCAGTTAATGTCTGCTCTGGAATTTTTACACTTTGAGGACCTGATTGGACCCTCTGGAGGACCACTTTTGGGCAGAGGACCTTATGTTTGCCACCTCTAACCCAGAACATCACTTAATGTAGCTCTTAGGATATTTTCAGGAACAATTTTGACCTCCTGGAGGAAAATATATTCAGTTCAGAGCACAAGTAATATGATATTTACTCATTTATTACGGTCCGACTCCTAATTCAGTCCCACTCCAAACAAAGACAGCAGCAATAAACGACTCTTATTACTCAGACTCACTGATCCAGATTAGGGGAAATATATGGTCCTCTCTGGGACAAATCACTGCAGCGAACTGATTATCAGCCTCATCAATCGTCAGATCCAATATTCTACATTGTACTTCTCTATCTGTAGTCCCACCCACAGGAATATCTGACACGTCCTAACTACAGCCTAGAAACACTGAAGTCTCTTATAACTAAACATCTGTACAACCAATAGGTTTAGTGTTTGAGTTTAACTTTGATAAACTTTAAATAAAATATAACTATTCACTGCAAATGTGCATCAGTTCCAAACATCTGTATCGACCTGCAGCCACTTACTCTTATTGTCAGTGAATCTGTCGGTTATTTTCTGGATTAATCTGTTTTTGTAAAATTTATAAAATATCTGAATATGGTGAAAGATGTCGGTCTGTGTTTCCTAAAGCCCACAATGTCGTCTTTAAATGTCGTGTTTGTTCCATAACTTAAAGATAGTCACTTTTTGTCACAGAGAAGAAGGGAAAAAACGAATATATTCACATGTAACAGGCTGGAATCAGAGAATCTTCTGCAACAAAGCAATTAATTATCATAATAATAGTTCAAACTAATCGATTAATCTTTGCAGCTCTGCTTCAAATGCTGTCATTAATCTATTCCATGACTTTACAGCTTCACACCTGGAAACTCAACAGCTGTTTTAAGGAAAGAACTAAATGTCTAGATTAAGACAAACCGGTTGTTTTCCCTGCAGGTCTAAAGATCAGATCAGTTCCAGTTGGTAAAGAAGCAGCCAGTCCTCCTCTGAACCGGATAAAAATAGAAACTAAAGTTAAAGACTGAAAACAGCTGACCGGACATGTAGGGCGACGTTAAAGTTGCTCTATATTAAAGTTGCTCTATATTAAAGTTGCTTGATATTAGTTAAAGTTGCTCTATATTAAAGTTGCTTGATATTAGCTAAAGTTGCTCTATATTAGCTAAAGTTGCTCTATATTAGCTAAAGTTGCTCTATTTTAGTTAAAGTAATTAGCCTGTTAGCCTCTAAGTAGCCTGTTAGCCTCTAGTTAGCAGCCTCTCTCACTAATAAACCGGTGTGATCCAGGCCGGTGGTGCCGGTAGAACAACAACCCGGTACTAGTTAAAGTAGTCACCGATCAGTTGGTGGGTTTTGTCGGTAACTCGTCCGGTCAGTCAGTGGGTTTTGTCGGTAACTCGTCCGGTCAGTCAGTGGGTTTTGTCGGTAACTCGTCCGGTCAGTCAGTGGGTTTTGTCGGTAACTCGTCCAGGTTTCTGTCCTTTAACTCACCGAACAGCATGAAGAGCAGCGCACACACCAGAGTGGCCACGATGACCAGCAGCGTGAGCCCGACGCTCTGCCACATCTTAGCCGGACAGCAGCACCAGCATACGGGGGGAGGACTCGCTGTTTTCGGCTCAGGACCACACGGACACGCGCTAGCAGAGTTACAAACCGGACCGGGACGACACAAACAAACGGCCGCTCATCGCACACTCACACCGGCTTGTTTACTGAGCTAGCTGCTAGCTTAGCCGGTTAGCTTAGCTGGCGGACAGACGGAGTGGCGGCGGGTCACAGACGGTCCTCAGGCCGGCAGGAAGGAAACATGAGCCGAAGGCAGCAGCTCACAGCGGGGTAGAGTCCCTCTGGAGGGAGCTACATCACTGCGACGTGGATTTGTTCACGCTTTAGGACGACACAGCGGTACAGTAACCCGGTTAGCACAACAACATCAGCGTCATGACTCCCACTGAGTCTGCGCAAAGTCCTACTAACTCATGGGAAATGTAGTTTGTTTTTCAGTCTAACGTTTTCTGACGTCCTGCCCTCTCTCTCTATGGAAGCCCATTTAAGCCATTTGAAAAAAATGTCACATACTATCTCATAATTAAGAGATACTATTTCATAATTAGGATTTTCAATCTCATAGTTATGACTTTCTATCTCATAAGTATGAGATACAAACTCATAATTATGACTCGCTATCTTATAATTATGAGATAGCATGTGACTTTTTTGGCAGAAATGGACTTCCATACATCTTGTGTTTATACACTGTAAAAAAAAAAGAAGAAAAGAAATGTTGTTATTACGGTAAAATTCCGGCAGCCGTGTGTGGAGAAGTGAGAATGCCAAATTACAAAAACAAATCCATAAAATGAAAGTGGAAATATAAAGAAAAATAAATAAAATGAAAAATAAATAATGTGGCAATATAAAACAATATTAATAAAAAATAATCTTTAAAAGAAAAGGCTAATAAAAGTAGAAATATAAAGAAAAAAATAAAAAATGTGCTCTTCCTTTGCTTTTTAAGCGACATAACATTATAATGTACTGTAATAATTTATCATTCATAATTGTGTAATTTATATAGTAATATGCTAAATATAAATATAATTTTATAGTTTCTAATTTTATTAGCCTTTTCTTTCATGGATTCATTTTTTGATTAATATTGCTTTATATTACACCATTATTTCTTAAATTTTATTTAAAAGCATATTTCTCCCTATTTTCTTATTTTTACTCGTTTTAGATCATATTTACTTTTGTGGTGTTTCCAGAGGACAAAAATAGAACTATGGATCACCAGCAGGGAAAAAGGATTTCAGATTTAGTTATGAAATGTTAATATTTGTTCCAACTTTGCAGCATTTCCTCATAAATCCTGCAGGAGGCGCCATTGTCTCCTTAAAGGTCTGCAGACTTTCAAGCTGTCCTCTGTGGGTGTTTTCTGCATTCAGGAATTTACAGCAGAAACGCTCTCCTCTGCTTTGTTACACGTCTGCATTTAAATCAGATTTTAATAAGGATCTCACCTGAAACTCACCTGAAACTCACCTGAAACTCACCTGGATCTACAGGAACATTCTGTTCATTTACACAGATAGGTAGATTAAACCTTTATTGATCCTGCAGTGTTACAGCAGCAAAGACAGAAAAAACAGTACAAAAAAGAGCAGCACACAATGCACAGATATACAGTACATCAATTAAAGTTGCTCCATATTAGTTAAAGTTGCTCTGTTTAAGTTTAAGTTGCTCTATATTAAAGTTGCTCTATATTAGTTAAAGTTGCTCTGTTTAAGTTGTTCTATATTAGTTAAAGTTGCTCTAAAGGAGTTAAAGTTGCTTTAAAGGAGTTAAAGTTGCTCTATATTAGTTAAAGTTGCTCTGTTTAAGTTTAAGTTGTTCTATATTAGTTAAAGTTGCTCTCTATCAAAGTTGCTCTGAAGGAGTTAAAGTTGCTTTAAAGGAGTTAAAGTTGCTCTATATTAGTTAAAGTTGCTCTATATTAGTTAAAGTTGCTCTAAAGGAGTTAAAGTTGCTCTATATTAGTTAAAGTTGCTCTGTTTAAGTTTAAGTTGTTCTATATTAGTTAAAGTTGCTCTCTATCAAAGTTGCTCTGAAGGAGTTAAAGTTGCTTTAAAGGAGTTAAAGTTGCTCTATATTAGTTAAAGTTGCTCTATATTAGTTAAAGTTGCTCTAAAGGAGTTAAAGTTGCTCTATATTAGTTAAAGTTGCTCTAAAGGAGTTAAAGTTGCTCTGTATTAGTTAAAGTTGCTCTGTTTAAGTTTAAGTTGTTCTATATTAGTTAAAGTTGCTCTCTATCAAAGTTGCTCTGAAGGAGTTAAAGTTGCTTTAAAGGAGTTAAAGTTGCTCTATATTAGTTAAAGTTGCTCTATATTAGTTAAAGTTGCTCTAAAGGAGTTAAAGTTGCTCTATATTAGTTAAAGTTGCTCTAAAGGAGTTAAAGTTGCTCTGTATTAGTTAAAGTTGTTCTATATTAGTTAAAGTTGCTCTAAAGGAGTTAAAGTTGCTTTAAAGGAGTTAAAGTTGCTCTATATTAGTTAAAGTTGCTCTGTATTATCTGTAGCTGTCTTACAATATTTTCTATATTTTTATTTAATGTTATTCTACCTTCTCTTTACCCTCTAACATCCTGTCTTGTTTTCATGTTTACTCCTTTATTAAACATTCTGCTGCTGCTGTAACAATAATTAATTTTCCTGCGGGGATCAATAAAGTTTTCTTTAAAGTTATCTAAGTGTTCCAGCGCTGCAGCACAAAAAGACATCAGGTTTACTGCTTTCCAAATCCAACCCCCTGCTGGGGCTTTAAATGCATTCATGTCGTCCTGTCACCACCTGTCAGGAACATCACGTCCTGACGTGCACACACATGCAGCAGGATTTGCATATTACCGCCATGTGCAGACAGAACGATTCACGCAGCAGGAAGGCATGTTAAGTATGTGAGCGTCCACGTAGCGTCAGCCAGAGGAATCCGCTTCCTCCTCCATCCTCCTCTGGGTTTCTGTTGTTCTAAAGATGATCGGTGAAGATGTTAGGTCTGCTGTCAGTCCAGCTGCAGGAGGATCAGCTTTCCTCTGGAATGTTTCAGTGTTTTTAGGGTAGAACTGTCTCCACATGTTTGAATGTCAGGTCAGTTTTTATTAAAGTTGCTCTGCTGCAGCCTGTTCTGAATCCACAGAACCTCACAGAAACAGTTTTAAAACACCAGCAGATCCTCACTTTAGAATTAGAATGTTTGGTTGTTGTCTTTGTTTGGGCTCATACAAGCTGAATAAGCTGCAGACAGATTACAATAAGATGAAATAAGATGAGAAAAGAAAAGATAAGATGAGATGAGAGAAAATGAGATGAGATGAGATAAGATGAGATAAGATGAGATAACATAAGATGAGATGATATAAGAGAAGATGAGATGACAGAAGATGAGATAAAATGAGATTAGAAGAGATGACAGAAGATGAGATGGCATAAGATAAGATGAGATGATATAAGAGAAGATGAGATGACAGAAGATGAGAAAGATGAGATTAGAAGAGATGACATAAGATGAGATGGCATAAGGTAAGATGAGTTGATATAAGATAAGATGAGATGAGAAGATAAGATGAGATAAGATGAGATGATAAAGAAGATGAGATGACAGAAGATGAGATTAGATTAGATATGATGAGACGAGAGAAGATGAGATAAGATCATATGAGACAAGATGAGATGAGAGAAGATGAGACGAGAGAAGATGAGATAAGATAACATAAATGGCATGAGAAAAGATGAGATGAGAGAAGATGAGATGAGAGAACATGAGATAAGATGATATGAGATAAGTTGAGATGAGATAAAATGAGGAGAGAAGATGAGATAAGATGAGATGACATAAGATGAGATGACATAAAAAGATGAGATAAGATGAGATGAGAGAAGACAAGATGAGATGACATTACATGGGATGAGATGAGATGATATAGGAGAAGATGAGATGACAAAATGAGATGACATAAGGTGAGATGAGATGACAAAAGATGAGATAAGATAAGGTGAGATTACATGAGATGAGATAAGATAAGATGAGATGATATAAGATAAGATGAGATAAGGTGAGATGAGATGACATAAGATGACATACAATGAGATAAGAGAAGATGAGAGAAGATAGATGACATAAGATGAGATGATATAAGATGAGATGAGATGAGATGAGATGAGATGAGATGAGATGAGATGAGATGAGATGAGATGAGATAATGATTAGACCACCCTCGTTTTCATGTCCATTTTAATGCCTGGTCCCACTAAAGGTACATTTGTTTGGACAAATTTAATGATAACACAAATAGCTGATAAGAGTTTAATTTCAGAGCTGATATCTGACATTTTCTATGGTTTTCTTGATAATAACCAGAACCCCTTCAGTTCTTCCATCAGTAGCTATGGCATTGTTCCGCCAGAAACAGCTTTTATGATTCCATGTTATTTTTTCTGTCTGTTTTAGTCCCATGATCCACACAGGAGTTAGTACTGATTCATAACCATTGTTTCTGATGACTGCATCCATGCATCTTGGATATTCTCCACCAGCTTCTGACATTGTTCTGCTTCACAGCAGTCCATTTCTGCTGCACTAATTCTAACTGATCTGCTTTGTTTTTGGGCTTGTGGTTCTCCATTATTCCACAGGTTTTCATTTGGATTTAGATCTGGTGATTGAGCAGCCAAGGCATGGTTCCAATGTTCTGGTTCTCCATCCAGGCTTTAACTGACCTTGTCTTGTTGGAAAATCCAGTCATTGGAGGCAGGAAAGAGTTTTCCAGCTCATGGAGGAAGACTGTTTTCCAGAGTAGCCCCAAACATGACCTGGTTCATTGGCCCTTTTTGTCATCTTGTGCCTTGTTTATGTCATTTTCTGTCTCGTTTTTGTCATTTTGTGTCCTGTTTTTGAATTTTTTTGTGTAATTTTTGTCATGTCATGTCTCAATTTTGTCGTTTTGTGTCTCATTTTTGTCATCTTGTGGCTCGCTTTGTCATCTTGTGTCTCGTTTTTGTCATTTTGTGTCTCGTTTTTGTCATTCTGTCTCGTTTTTGTCATTTTGTGTCTCGTTTTTGTCATTTTTTGTTGCATTTTTTTCGTTTTGTGTCTCTTTTTTGTCATTTTGTGTCTTGTTTTTGTAATTTTCTATCTCGTTTTTATCATTTTGTGTCTTGTTTTTGTAATGTTTTGTCTCGTTTTTGTCATTTTGTGTCTCGTTTTTTTAAAATAGATATTTGCTCAAAATGACTAAAATTGGTTCAAAATTTGGTTGTAAAACCGGTTGTAACTCAATCTAAATATGGTAAAAATGACTAAAACTGGTTCAAAATAAATAAAAAAAATGGTCATAGAATTGGTTATAAATCCATCAACATTTGGTAAAAATCATTAAATTGGTCATAAAATAATTTTAAATTGGTTGCAATTACTAAAATTGGTCCACAATGAATAAAAATTTGTTGAGAAATGTTCAAAATGACTAAAACTGGTCCGAAATAAATTTTAAAATGGTTAAAATGTCTAAAACTGGTCCAGAATGAATAAATATTGTTCAGAAATGATCAAAATGACCAAAATTGGTCAGAAATTAATTGTAAAATGGTTAAAATGACTAAAACTGATCAGAAATAAATTTTAAAATGGTTAAAATGGCTAAAACTGGTCAGAAAAGAATGAAAAGTTTATCATAAAACTGGCTGTGAATCTGTCAACATTTGGTTAAAATGACTAAAACTGGTCCAAAATTAATAAAAAAAAAAAAGTGTCCAGAAATGGCCAAAATGACTAAAACTGTTTAGAAATAAAATTTAAAATGGTTAAAATTACTAAAATTAGTCAGAAATAAATTGTAAAATGGTTAAAATGACTAAAACTGGTCCATTGAATCAAAATTGAACAGAATTAAAGGACTACATTTTCGTATCTCAAATTAAACATAAATTTTACATCTAATAATGATCGATAACCGGTGGCAGTCTAACACAGAAATATTATAATATGAGGGCAAATGACTTCTGCATTTAAATACATTCCTACATCACAATTAGAACCTAATAAAATATCAACCGCCAGTTTGATTTTTCGGCACTCTGATGTTTCATAAATGCAGCATCTTTAAAAGAGTGTGACCTACTTTCACAGATTAATGTCCTCCTCTGGCAGCCGTTAGCTGGTTTAAAGGTTGTGTTTAATGTCGGTATTTAAGTGTGTTTTTCTGCAGTTATGGCCTTTTAAGGGCATTAAATTGTATCTGAACATGATTTTGCACCTCCAGCAGGGAAAGTACAGCAGAAGCTCTTCGCTGGAAAACCGTTTGTACGACCGACTGCCAGAGGTTTTCCCCTCCAGCGGCCCAACGAGCTCGCTGTGCAAACAGACGTGAAGCAACCACAACGCTGTGAAAACGCAGCTTCATGCAAATCCTGGAAGCTGAGGAGCTCAAACTGGGTCATCTGATAGCTGCAGGTTCTTCCTGGTTCAGGGGAACAGCAGCAGAACGTGGGTTTCTGAGCTGAAGATGATAAAATGTGGTTTCATGGTGGAGAAGACGTTTGGTTGTTGATGCTTCAGAAACCTTCATTAAACCAACAGACACTTCCAGAGACGCTCATCTATTTGCATATAGTGGAGGATTTCCTAATGTGTACTCTCTTATTTTACTTCAACAAATATTTGAGGTACTATTGAACCATTGTGTACTTCTACTGCAGGAGAAAATCGTGTACTTTTTACTACATTTATTTGAGAGCTACTCTGTTTGTCAAGCAGACTTCTGATTAATTTACAAAATATGACAGTTTCCCAGATGAAATAGTGACACGATGACAGCTGCAGCATAAATACAGGTGGAAAACAGTTTTATATTTACTACAAATGTGTTTGAGACCCACATGGACCATTTATTTATATGTACCATCAAGCATGGTGGTGGCAGTATCATGCTCTGTGGCTTTCTAGAAGTGCTTTAGGACTGGTTTCAGACTGTATGCTGGACTGGTTCTGAACATGTTTTTGGACTGTTTTTGGATTTTAGGCCTTTCACTCAATTTGGACCAATTTTGCATCATCTCAGGCAACTTTTGAATATTTTTAGACATATTTCCAGTCATCTTGGACTATTCTTGAGTCAATTTGGACGATTTTTGAGTTAATTTGGTCAATTTAATTTAATTTTCAACATATTTCAGTCACTTTGGACAATTGTTAAGTGAATTTCTGTCCATGTAGACGTCTCCTCAGTGAGTTTAGGCCATTATTGAGTCAGTTTTGACGATTTGGGGCAATTTTTTGTATCAACTGAGGCAACTCCGAAATGAGTCTATTAAACATGACATACATCCAATAAAAACATGCTTTTATGGGATTTTAGGAATCAGACTAAAATTAAGCTCTGTCATTTACAAAAGTATGTCTGACTATCTGGTCTAAAAATGTCAGATTTTAGTGAAAAATAATAATTTCCAAAAGGTCAAAGTGGCGACTTTAAGCTGCTGGTTGGACGAACAGCTCAGAACTCAATCAAGTACTTTTGAGTTTCTTCCTAAATGAGTACTAATCATCATTGTAAATAATGACTAAACCAGTGAAAGAAATGAGTATTTAAAGGGCCGGTTAATGATGCAGATATTCTGGTAATTTAGTCTGTTCGCATCATTAGTTTCACACAATATCTGAAGAGTGTAAACTCCCCAAAACCAGTAATCAGAATTTCATGAGTAAAACTGGAGTTTCAGTATCATTCAGAATACAAACAGTTTCCATCCACTAGTAAAAACCATGTTTATCATTCAGTCTGGAGCTTCCAAATGACTCCTTTAACTCTGAATTTACTATGATGGAATCATTGTCACAGAAAAAAAAAAACAATCATTTTGGTTCTTTTATAGATTTATTAAGGGTCTTCTGGAAATATGACTAAACCTGCTGGATGTAAATAAATAAAAATGTTAATATTTGGATAAATTTGTTCGTTTCCAGCTCAGTTGGGTTCTTCTGGTTTCAGTCTTCTGGTTTATATTTGATTCCTCTGGACACTATACCTACCGTCAAGCATGGAGGTGGCAGTATCATTATACTATCAATTTAACTGACTCAAGACCGATTCAGACGACAAATTCAGTGGAACGACACCAATTCTGGTGCAGTTCCACTGAATTTGTCATCTCTCTGACGCAGTTGGATGTTTCAACCACACAATGAGCCCAAACACAGATGTGGTAAAGACATTGTTCCATCAGGGTAGAAAGAAGGTTCTAGACTGGTCTCTGCAAAGTCCTGACTTGAACTCATCCAGAACCTGAAGATTTCCTGTTTAAGATGTTAATGATGGTATTTCTGATAAACAGACGACACTTCAACACCTGCTTATTATCGTACATTTACTGCCATAAAAATGGTCTGTGTTTATTGCAGGTGATTCCCCTGCAGACGCTTCACTTTCTGCCAGATTTCCATTTTGATTGACTGACCCAGTTTTTAGGTCGCTATCAAACCATTCATTTAGGGAATGGGCAGGTTTGTTTGGTTATTGTTCAGAAACCACTGATCTGCCTCCAGCTACAACAGGTCACACGCAGCTATAAATCAAAAAATCTGATTAAAACTAGCGCAAAACACACAAACCTAACTTCAGCTGGGAAAATAAAGCATCAAGCAGAAGATTTATAGCTTCCAACCTCTATTTTTTATGAGGTTACTTTCGATTTTGGCAAGGTTTCACTGCTATTGATTTATTTCATCGTGATATCATAAAAAAAGAGAAAGAAATCCTTTGTTTGCTGGGTTTTAACGGATTGTTTCATAGAGTCATGACTTCAGCTCTGTACTATAGTCAGGTAAATGAGTATTTTGTATCATTTTTGTTGTGGTAAATTTGGTGAACAATTCATTGTTTATACAACACCCATAAAGAGATGACTCTATTATGTATAAATCTGCTTAATGTATGTCTAAAAAAAAATGACAGTAAATAGTGAAATAAATGCCGATTAAAATTCCCCAACATGTCGAGCTAATATCTTTAAATATCAGTAATTTTATTTATATACATCTGTGTAAGCATAAACTGTTCTCTAGAGTAAAATGACCACAGAATAATAAAATTTGAACCTCGTTTCCTCCCTTTGTATGACACTTTAAAGCACACGTGAAGGAATGAACCCAAAATATAGCAAAAAGTATGGAAGCAAATCGGACTCATCAGATCCTGAATTTTAAAAGCTGCTGGATTTCTTACTTTGAATTTTTTTGCATCAAAATTATGTATGTGAATTTTTTATGCCTGAATTTAGCTCATCAAAATTCTAAAAAACAGTTAAAAATTCAATGCCTTCAAAATTTGCCGTCAAAAAAATTCGATGTGTTCAAAATTCACCATCAAAAAATTCAATGTTCAAAATTCGCCGTCAAAAAATTCGCTGTTCACATCCGGGGGGCTTAGGCGTAACTAATAGATCCTGGCCAAAATCGAACCAACGCCCAGCCAATCCAGTGACACTCCTCCGGTCATGTGACGCGGACGATTGACCTCACAAGACCGGGATCAACCATGGCTGCCAGCATGAACGGCGGCGCTTCAGTGAGTGTATTAATCCTTTGTTTGTCCTCTATGTGGTTTGTTTTTGTGAGAGTCAGTAACCTGTAATGCATGCCGTTAGCTGCGCTAGTACAGCGTTAGCCGCGTTAGCCGTATTAGCCGCGCTAGTACAGCGCTAGCCGCGTTAGCGGGGCTAGTACAGCGGTAGCCGCGTTAGCTGCGCTAGTACAGCGCGTAGCCGCGTTAGCGGCGCTAGTACAGCGGTAGCCGCGTTAGCTGCGCTAGTACAGCGCTAGCCGCGTTAGCCGCGCTAGTACAGTAATAAGGTCACACAGACAGCACGTTCTGCAGCTGGGTAGTTCAGTAACAATTTCATAAATGCACAAATGGGTGGAAGTGTGATTTATGCGCCCGAAAATGCAGTTAAATCACAGAGCAGTGTAAAGAAACTGGTAACTTAGCAACCTGAATTAGCCTAGGTAACACTTTGCTTATTATGTGTGTTTTCTGCTCAAGTTAATGTTCTGGTTTGTTTCATTTTGAATTACTCCTGATCTTGAAAGGTTTTAAACTGTGCTGTCAAAGTAGTTACAACTGTGAGTGAATAGCTTGAAATGAACTGCCCTAGACTGCTCTGTTCATAGCCCACCGTTCTTTCACAGCTATATCAGGAGTTATTGTGCAATGATAGATAAATGCAACCCATGTTTTCAACTGTTTCCTGTTTACTATGTGTACCCTCCTCTAATTGGTTCTAAAAGAAGTGTCTAATGGGGCAGTCTAGTCTTTCAGTCAGGTTAAGTCATTTATCCCATTGGTATTTTGCATTATATAACTTTATTTTTCTCTGTTCTAGGAACTACTGTAAAATCATCTTTATGTGAGACTTTGTTCTCGTTTGGAGCATATTCTCGGACGCAGGCCTCTGGATCTGGACTTCTTAGAGTTCACTTGCACACAAGAACTTGTGTTTTTAAATGCTTTTTCCAACCAAGGAGAAGTTTGCCCAGGTATTTTAAATGCACTGACACAGCTACACCATCTTATCAGCTCAGAAAAAGAAAAGAATATTGATACTCTTTCAAAGTAAAAGCTCAGAGATGATAAAATGACAAAAGCAGTTGGCTTTTCAAAATAAAATGCACTTATATAAATTCCACCTTGTTTAATTCCAGCGGGACATATTAACCGGCAAACTCACACACTCAGAATTCCTTCAGAAATGTTTTTATTTTATTTTTCTAATGGAAATCACTTTGGTGCCAAACAAACAAAAAAAAAACAGTGACTTATTTATGAAGATTTTATTTTATTGAGTGAATTGCTGCCCAAACCAAAGCATGAATGGTCCTCAGTGCCAATGTGACACAAACAGACGTATTTACATTCAAAATTCACCTCATCTGCGCAGTACAAGAGGCCTTTTTATTAGGTACACCTCAGTGCAGTCCAACATGGAGCTCATATTGTTCAGTTTTAGGTGGAAATTTGTTACTGCAATAAATTGCAAACGTCTCAGCGTGAAGAGAAATGGAGCTACGATGGTGTACCTAATAAAGGGGATACTGACTGGACCTGAACAGAATCCCATTAAATAACATAAAAGTCCAGTTTTCCTTTAACATTTTTAAATAAAGACACAATTTGCATCAACAGTAACTGCCTCGTGCCGAACATCTCACCGAGGCGACGCCACAGAAGTTCATAGCGAAGTGGATACCACGATACACGAACACACAAACTCATGTTTAGCTCCAGTCTTTGCACGGAAAGACGAGGTTCGGACTGGCTCATCTCAGCGAGCGGTTCTGACTCTGCAACATGAGGATCTCGGCCACCAGCTTCTGCGGATCCATCATCTGAGGGAACATGTCCATGGCGGCGTCCACCAGCTGGGCGCTGAAGATAGCCAGGAGTTTCTTCCGGACGACTTCCCGCTCCTCGCTGCTCGGTTGTTTTCTCGATGCCGACGATGACGGAGGAGGAGGATCCCAGTGCGAGAGGCGGACTGGAGGATGGGCGGGGAACGGGTCGGACCAGAATGGCTGCTGCTGGTGGACTCTGCTGTGCTGGAAGTCGGCCGGCTGGCTGTAGGCGGGGACGCTGACCGGGTATCCACGGTAACCGTAGGGCGGTGGGCCGAATGGCAGCATGTCGGCGCCGTGGCAACCCAGCGGTCCGACGCTGTGGTGCTGGAAAGCCGGTGCGGCACCATGAGAGGGATGGTTCTGGGAGCAGCAGCTGCAGGAGGAGCTTCTCGGAGGACAGAACTGCTGCCGGAGGTTCTGCTGAGCGCCGTACGGCCACGGGGCCTCCACTGGCTGGCTGTCGATGGAACCCAAACCCGAGTCCAGCTGCTCCTGAGAGCCTCCGAGTCGGACCGAGTCACCCTGAGGGTTCACCTTCTCCTTCCGGGTCGACACCCTCTTGCTTTGGCGGTGACCCGACTTGGCCTGGTGCTTGTTCTTCTGGTCCTTCTTCATAGAGCTGCTGTCGGGTCCCAGACTCAGCTTGCGGGCCATGTCCTCCACCTGCAGCAGGCTCTGGCCGGGGACCGGACTGCTGCGAACTGGACCTGGTTTCTGGGCCGCCGACGGGTTCTTGGCGTTCTCCCGGAGTTGGTCGGCCAACGTGCGGTTGGACTGTTTGGCTCGTTCAGGATGGTGGAACTTACACTTGATGCCGTACGTACATTTCTTCCCTGGAAGGAGAAGAGAACGTTTTATCACAGCAGCACTTTCTTTTTTTTATTTTTTAACAGTTTTTAATTAAGATTTCCATTAACTTCACTAGAATAGATTTTGTTTGCGGCACACATGGCAGGTAGGAAAGCACAAAAAAGTGTTTTGGCTACAGCAGGTCATCGGTTTGTGCCGTCCTTGACCTATGCCGTTCCATGGATACGTCGCCATCTCCCATAAATTTATTTAGAAAGTGTTGTTCCATCATTCCGACGTACAGCGTTTGCGACATTAAGACAAATTTCATGCGGGAACTAGTTAGCAAGTGGAGCGGACGAATACGTCGTCTTTGTTTACATCAGTTGGTTGTACGCCACATACGTCACAGTATGTGAGTTCCGAGTAACGGTGAAAATCGAGTTATGTCACTACCAAGGAACGGAATTCCGACGCAAGTCAAGGACTCCCTGTATTTAAGGTTCCTCTCCCATCCCACCCCACCCCTCAATTCAACCACAAGGCCCAGATCTTACATGTGATCGTCCTATATGTGATCAATCTGAGACTGCAGAAGTGTTAGACACATATATATACATATATGTCCTGATGAGACAGTCATTACTAATCTGCCAAGGAATGTGGTGGAGTTATGTGACGATCGCCGTCTGTCCGTCCGCAACGTTACTCAAAAACAGACTAAAGGATTTGGATGAAATTTTCAGTAAAGGTCAGAAATGACACAAGGATCTCAAGAAGGTCTTCAGGAATCTACAAGAGAAGTCCAGAGAAGTCCAATGGACTTCTCCAATGGACTTCTCTGGCCTTCTCTTGTAGATTCTTGAAGATGTTCCACCTCTCATCTTGTTTCTTTTCACAACCTTCAATTTTCTTTCCTCTAAAATTCATTGTCACATAACTCCGCTGTTCAAAGGAAATCTTCTAGGTTCCTGAAGAATCTTCAAGAGTCTTCAAGAGAAGTCCAGTTGAACAATCCTGTTTTTTCTCTACACAACCTTAAATTTTCTTTCCTTTAAAATTCATTGTCACAAAACTCCGCCGTGTTCCTTGGTGAAGTTATGTTGCTATCGCCGTATGTTTGTGTTTCCCTCTGTCTGTCTGCAACATTACTCAAAAACAGACAAACAGATTTGGATGAAATTTTCAGGGAAGGTCAGAAATGACACAAGGACCAAGTGATTAGATTTTGGCAGTGATGCAGCTTATAGTCTGGATCCACGGATTTGTTAAAGATTTCATCCGTCGGAAATGATCCAATGACTGAGCAGCCTTGGAGGAGGACTGCGCTCTCTGAGTGCTTGTCTAGTTCATTACTGATTCCTCTCCTGACTGTTTTCTTGACTGATCAATCAACTTGTCTGTAAAAACAATAGAATTTCTGGAAGCTTGAAATTTTGAAATATATCATTTGGTCGCTACTTTTTGATTAGTTTAATGTGTAATAAAATTTTCAAAAGATCTTTGTTGTGATCTTTGATATTTTGATCTTTGAACTTTATTATACATTAAACTCTGAAATCTTCAAAAAAAAATTGTCCTCAGCGGTGGATTTGTAGTATCGCCTGCTGATGATCACATGATTGTGATCCTACTACAAATCCACCGCTAAGGACTTATCAGGACTTATCCATCAGAAATGATCCAAGGAACAACTGATTAAATTGTGGGCGTGTTTCTGAGTCCCATCAATTCCCGCCGCCTGCTACATATTTAGGTCACGTGATTCCTTTTGTGGTAGTTTGGTGTCCCATGTTGGTAGTTTTCCATCTTTTTCTGTCCCACATTGGTCGTTTTTCATCATTCTGTGGTTGTTTTGTGACGTACTTTGGTCATTTTATGTCTTTAGGAGTTCATTTGGCGTCACATGCTGGCTGTTTTACGCCATTTTGTCAGTGATGAGGCTTATTGTCTGGATCCACAGACTTGTTTAAGATTTGTGTATCATTGCCAGGTAGCGGCACGGCGTCACTGTAACCATGACAACCAGTGAACACTTCATCAGCTGCCTGCTGATGATCACATGATTGTGATCCTACTACAAATCCACCGCTGAGGACTTATCAGGACTTATCCATCAGAAATGATCCAAGGAACAACTGATTAAATTGTGGGGGTGTTTCTGAGTCCCATCAATTCCCCGCCTACATATTTAGGTCACGTGATTTGGTATCCGTACATAACGTACACATGCAGAACACACGCCTGTGCTCAGAGCAAGGTCATTTAGTTTGTGGGTTCATCTATAATAAATGGACACATTCTATGTTGCCGTGATTTTCTGCCACAAATTTTTTCAAGATTTCATCCTTCGGAAATGCCTGGTGTCTCTAATCCATTCAGTGAAGCTGGAAGATTCCTGCTCCTTCCAGGAAAGAAGTAAGAGATGCCTGGCTGTTAAGGAGGTGAATTCTACATGTAATTCTACATGAATTACTACGAGTGCTTTCTTCAAGTAAAGAAGTCTCCTGGCTGTATCCAAATAAGACACACAACTTTCTCACAAACCGCTGTGTGGGTGTTAAATGTTCTGTTTTGTCACACTGCACTGTTTACGGTTTCACAGCCATATACAGGTTTGGGCTGTAATTCACTGGAAGGTGTCATGAACACATACTGACGGTGTTATCTGGTGTACAGTTCAGAGAAGAAAAACACTTCCTGGAAAACCAACTGAAAATCTGATTTCAAACCGCAAAACTGTGGTAATTAACGCTGCAGACTTCATGTTCTTGTTGAAGCCGCCAGCAAGTTTGAAAGGTGTGTTTAAAATAATAAATAAACCTGAAACATTACAGCATCTTGATCAGAGCAAGAAACTGAAAAAACTTTCTAATTTGTCCTTGAAGTTCTAATTTCACTTCTGTGTTATTCTAAGTAAACAAACACAGGCTGTGAACAACAACCAGATTCTGTAAAAAATAAAAATTGTGCACATCTTGGTGCAACCATGAAGCTGTTAATGACTCAGCTGTGATCAACACTCACATGATGAAAACTCAGCAACTCTTTGGCTGAACTGCAGGCAGTGTTTACACAAAACAGACAGGAAGTACACTACCGTTCAAAAGTCTGGGGTCACTTAGAAATGTCCTTATTTTTGAAAGAAAAGCATTTTTATCAATGAAGATAACATTAAATGAATAATAAGTCCAGTGTAGACATTGTTAATGTGGTAAATGACTATTGTAGCTGGAAACGGCTGATTTTTTATGGAATATCTCTATAAGCGTACAGAGGAACATTTCCAGCAACCATCACCCCTGTGTTCTCATGCTACATTGTGTTAGCTAATGGTGTTGAAAGGCTAATTGATGATGAGAAAACCCTTGTGCAGTTATGTTAGCACATGAATAAAAGTGGGAGTTTTCATGGAGAACATGGAATTGTCTCCATGACGCCAAACTGTTGAACAGTAGTGTATGTGAAGCATTTTGGACAATTTTTGAGTCAGTTTGGAGAAGTTTCAAGGTATTTTGAACCAGTTCGGAGTCAGATTGGACATGTTTTTCTGTTTTCTAGTGAGTTTTTAATCGGTTTTTGTCATTTTGGACAAATTGTGAGTAATTCTGGATGAGTTTTTAATCAATTTACACAAGTCTGGAGTTATTTGGGACAAACTATGAGTCATTGTGGATGATTTTGGAGCCGTTTTTGGAGATGTTTTAGTCATTTTGGACAAACTGTGAGTAATTTTGGATGAGTTTGTAATCAATTTACACAAGTTCCGAGTTATTTAGGACACATTTTGAGTCATTAGACCATTTTTAAAGCAGTTTGAAGATGTTTTAGTCATTTTTGACAAGTATTGAATCCTTTAGGACAACGTTGGAGTCATCTTAGACAACATGGACAGGTCTTCAGTTCTTTTGGTCCATTTTTGAGATGTTTCATACAAGTTATCATTTTAGACAACTGCTGAATCACTGTGGACAGATTTGAAGTCATTTTCCATGGAAAACATGGAAATGTCTGAATGACCCCAAACTTTTGAACGGTTGTGTATTTAGATCACGTGATCCGGTATCCGTACATAACGTACACTTGCAGAACACACACCTGTGTTTAGAGCAAGGTCATTTAGTTTGTGGGTACATCTATATTAAATGGACACATTCTATGTTGCTGTGATTTCTGATCATCATTATCTAATGAACAAATGCTGCATTTCTAAAAATGGCATATGGGGGAATGAGCAGCCTTGGAGGAGGACTGCGCTCTCTGAGGGCTTTTCTAGTTGATGAAGTTCTCTCACCATAAGGACACTGCTGTTTTTTCTGAGTCTTTGGAAACCTCCTCAGAAAGTTCTCCAGGGTTGGTCCATATCGGCCCAGAGGATCATCAGGAGGCATGAACCTGCATGAGGTTCAAACAAACACAACTTTACAACCTCACACTTCCTCCGAGTCATTTAACATTCATTCAGGATGGAAGCATGAAGGCAGAACTGACTTGTTGTTGACGAAGGAGTACATGAGCAGCCTCTCCTCGATGAAGCGCTTCCACTCCGGCTTGGTTCCCTGCAGGTCTCGGTACATGTCGTTGGACACGATGATGCCGTCTGACTCGAAGGCGTGTTTCACAATGAAGCAGTCGTCGTTGCAGACGACACGTTTTCCTGCGCAGCGTCGCGACGGCGTGAAAACCAGAATCTTCTTCTTCTCCAGCTCCAGCAGAATGTGCTGATCTACAAAACGTAAAATCAGTGGATGGAGGGTCAGTTAGTCTTGTTTCAGATAACAATGTTGAACAAAGGTAGTATAGTGTCCCGATAAAGTTCCTGTCAGTGTATATCTATGGATGGATCCATATTTCTACTAAAATCCAGTCTTTGGTCGACATTTCACCAATTGTTGAGGCTCTAACATCAGTAGAATCTGATGTGTTAAAGTTCCAGTTTTCAGACGTTTTACCAAAATGTTGATGTGAACTCACTGGTTGGAATCTGATGTGTGGCTCCAGTTTCTTACTATCTTGATTGAAACTTGTCCAAATTAATCAAAATTGTTCCAACAAACAATAAAGACCTGTCCAAAATTAGTAAAAATCCATGATTTCCAGTCTATAATTTGGCAAAATCTGTCCAAAATTACTTGAAACATGTCCAAAGTTACTAAAAAATATCTTCTTTGTTAAAACTCTGTTTCAAAATTAATAAAAATGTACTTGAAACCTGGCCAACATCACTCAATCTAAAATGACATTATTAATTAAATATTTATTTGATCTTGAAAATGGAAAAGTGCAAAATGTTGAAGGCACAGGGGTCTAGTGTCTCCATAAAGGTACTCTAAGTTTGTATATCTATGGATGGATCAGTATTTCTATTAAAATACAGTCTTTGGTCCACATTTCACCAACTGTTGAGGCCCTAACATCAGTAGAACCTGATGGGTTAAAGTTTGACCAGACAAGGTTCCAGTTTTCAGACATTTTAACAAAATGTTGATGTGGACTCATTGGTAGGAACCAGAACCTGGTGTTCATAGAGGTCTAGATGTTCATAGAGCTCTAGATGTTGGTGTTCATAGAGACCTAGATGTTCATAGAGGTCTAGATGTTGGTGTTCATAGAGGTCTAGATGTTCATAGAGGTCTAGATGTTGGTGTTCATAGAGGTCTAGATGTTCATAGAGGTCTAGATGTTGGTGTTCATAGAGGTCTAGATGTTGGTGTTCATAGGGGTCTAGATGTTGGTGTTCATAGAGGTCTAGGTGTTCATAGAGGTCTAGATGTTGGTGTTTATAGAGGTCTAGATGTTGGTGTTCATAGGGGTCTAGATGTTGGTGTTCATAGAGGTCTAGGTGTTCATAGAGGTCTAGATGTTGGTGTTTATAGAGGTCTAGATGTTGGTGTTCATAGGGGTCTAGATGTTGGTGTTCATAGAGGTCTAGGTGTTCATAGAGGTCTAGATGTTGGTGTTTATAGAGGTCTAGATGTTGGTGTTCATAGGGGTCTAGATGTTGGTGTTCATAGAGGTCTAGGTGTTCATAGAGGTCTAGATGTTCATAGAGGTCTAGATGTTGGTGTTCATAGGGGTCTAGATGTTGGTGTTCATAGAGGTCTAGGTGTTCATAGAGGTCTAGATGTTGGTGTTTATAGAGGTCTAGATGTTGGTGTTCATAGGGGTCTAGATGTTGGTGTTCATAGAGGTCTAGATGTTGGTGTTTATAGGGGTCTAGATGTTAGTGTTCATAGAGGTCTAGATGTTCATAGAGGTCTAGATGTTGGTGTTTATAGAGGTCTAGATGTTGGTGTTCATAGGGGTCTAGATGTTGGTGTTCATAGAGGTCTAGGTGTTCATAGAGGTCTAGATGTTGGTGTTTATAGAGGTCTAGATGTTGGTGTTCATAGGGGTCTAGATGTTGGTGTTCATAGAGGTCTAGGTGTTCATAGAGGTCTAGGTGTTCATAGAGGTCTAGATGTTGGTGTTTATAAGGGTCTAATGTTTCACTGTGTTTATTAGTTTGTCTCTAACCGTGTGTGTTGTTCTGAACATTAGTTACGGTTGGTGTTTTTTTTAGAGCTTTTAGTTTTTAATAAGTTTCCTGCTGAGGTCAATGTTGATGCTATGAAAGCAGTGAAGATGCATGAAAACAGCTGAGTTGAAAATGAGCTGAAACTGATGATAAATCTGCTTCTGTTCAGGTTCATTAACATCTACCAATGATCACATCATCATTTCATCCATCACTATCAAGCAAACATTGATTCCAGCTGCTTTAAATAAATCCTGCTGTGGTTGTGTTTTATTCTGGGGTTTTCCCAGCAGACACATTTAACCTGGTTGATTATTAAAATAACATTCTGCATCACAGCTTTGTCAGCACCAACAATCTGCTGATGAACACCAAGCAGCATGCAGGAGTTCAGATGTAGGCGACTAACGTGGTGAAATGATTATCTTTAGGTGAACTGGAAAACCCCACAAGTTTATCTTCTGAGTTGTAGCTGCACAGGCGGCAGATTAAGATCTTTATTTTGAAAACAACTAAAGCTACGAGGCGTTTTTCCCCTTTCAGAGCTAAACTCAGCAGTTTAATCAGGCCAAACATCCAGCTTGTTTCATGGAGCTTCGACATCTTTTCTTAGGGTTTGAAGCCACAATAAAGAGCATGTTGATCAACCGGTTTGTCCATTAATCATTCAGTTTAAAATATAGCAGCCGGTTATATGGAGGGACTACGTATTTAATTTCTGTCAATGATCAAAAAAATAAGCAAAGATGCATTTTAAAACTGTTTAAATGTTTGGTTCTATAGTCTGAAACACTCAGATACTCAGTTTAAAATCAGATGTTCTCTAGTCTCTACTTGGTCTGTCAGTGTTTGGTCCCTGTGAGGTTTCACTGGGTGTGTTTGGAAGTAAATTTACAATGATTCCTCAACTATTCCCCACTACTTTTTGAAAAATGTTTTCTCTTTTTATTTCAATAAATAATTCTAGCTCTGCTTTTAAATGTCCCAAAAACATGGCGAGTAAAACCTCCCAGTGACCACAACTTGGTTTCACTTAATAATTCTGATAGGAGGGACTAGAAAACATTTCACTACTTGTTTTATCTCTATAAATAATTTTTTAAAAAACAGTGAAAATGTGTTAAAAACTGTCCAGAACATGCGCTGACATGCTTAAATGTTGGGTTTTATCGTCTGAAAAATGCAGAAATTCAGTTTAAAATCAAAGAAACTGATTTTTTTTTTTTTTTTACTTTTGCTTGAAAAAAATCTATTTTGTGTCAGTTTTCGCTCATTAATTAAAGAACTAATTCCAATTCTGCCTTCAAAAGTTCACAGTAAAACCTCACAATGGCCGAAGAGGAACTAGAAAACATTGGATAACTTGTTATACATCTCTATAAATGATCACAAAACAAGTGAAAATACCTGAACAAAAACAAGAAAAACTGTTTTCAGGTATTTTCGCATGCTTTTTTCAGTCTCAAACACGCAGATATTCAGTTTAAAATCAAAGAAACTGATTATTTTTTCTCACTTTTGCTTGAAAACATCTCTAAACATCTCTATAAATGATCAAAAACAGTAAATATCTCCTTTAAATCTGCCATGCTAACCCTGCTGACATGTTTTAACGTCTGGTTTTACACAGTAAACCTAATTTTCTATTTTCTGCCATCTTTTTCCTATTAGGTCAATGTATAATTCCACTTTTGCTCCCAGTGATGATACCTTGGCTTCTGGAAACAGTGACTTCCTGTCTGGACAGGAAGTAGAAAAGGTTCTGGTACCTGTGATGGGGACGTCGGGTCGCGGCTGCTCCTTCCTCCACGACGGGACGAACACGGTGATGTCGGAGTGGCCTCGGTCCAGGAAGAAGTTGACGGCCAGCTGGATCCCCAGACAGGAGAAGACTTCCTTATTCCCGTGACTGAAAGAACAAAGCAGGAGGTAGAGATGAAAAAACATCCACATGAAGACTGTCTGGTGCTCCAATCGCAGTTCTGTGGTTGGTTTTTAGGAGGCTTTGCAATCTAAAGTCCAGAACAAATATGACCAGAAGGAAAAAGAATTAAAAAATGTCTTCTCTGCTTTATGAAAAAAAAAAAAAAAATCCCCATGAAGTATGAATAAAAGTGAAGTTTGCTCAGATTGGATCCAGACAATCCTTTGCTTGTTGGGTTTCTTGTATAGTTTTGCTCATAAAATAGCCTTAAACTAGTAGATTAATCGCTATAACTAACTAGAAAAGCCCTCAGAGAGAACAGTAGTAGAGTCTGATCAGAGAATTTTTAAATGTTGAACCAAGTGATTTTGAAGAAATGGGAAAATCTATGAAAACAATTGGAGTTGAACAAAGTCGTGTAAAAAACAAGAACCAGGCTAAACAGGAATCACTCCATGATCCTGGTATTCTGACAGTATTTTACATAACATGACCTTCTGCTGGGTTTTGTGGTTGCGAGGGTTAATACCTCAACATACCGGTTCCCTGTTAAGTCACTGACTGTTTGTTTGGTTTCAGATTGTTCACATATTAAAAATAAATGACACCGTGGTGAAGCCTTTAGCTCCTCTGGATCTTTTATATTCAAACTGCTCGAGTTGTTGAAGCCAGCAGTCCAGAAATGAAATATACATGATTACAGGAGCGGGAAATATTCGCCTTACAGAGGAAGAATCGAATTCCTCAACTTATTAATAGACAAAAATTTTAAGCAAAAGTGATTTAAAAAAGGCAGTTTCTTTGATTTTAAACTGAATATCTTTGTTTTTCAGACGATAAAACACGACATTTAAACATGTCGGCTCATGTCGTGGGCGGTTTTAAAGCTATCTTCACCTTTTAAAAATATTTTATGGAGATAAAACAAGTAATGACAGGTTTTGTAGTCCCTCCTGTCATAATTATTCAGTGAAACCAAGCTGTGGTCACTGGGAGGTTTTACTGGGAAAGACTGGACTACTTCCTGCCCAGACAGGAAGTCACCATTTCCAGAAGCCAAGGTGCCGTCACCGAGAGCAAAAGTGGAATTATTCATTAACCTAATAGGATAAAGGTGATGCAAAATAGAAAAATTTAATTTAAAAAAAATCTGTTTTAATGTGTAAAACCAGACATTAAAACATGTCAGCAGGGTTAGTGGCAGATTTAAAGGAGATATTGACTGTTTTTGATCATTTATAGACATAAAATAAGTAAACAAAAGTAAAAAAGAGGCAGTTTCTTTGATTTTAAACTGAATATCTGTGTTTTCACATGATAAAACAAGACATTAAAACATGTCAGCTCATGTTCTGGGCAGTTTTTAACACATTTTCACTTGTTTTTTTGATATTTTATCGAGATATAACAAGTCAGCCAATGTTTTCTAGTTCCTTTTCGGCCATTGTGAGGCTTTACTGTGAACTTTTGAAGGCAGAGTTGAAATTGATTGAATAAACGAGAGAAAACAGACACAAAATAAACAATTTTCAAGAAAAAGCAGGAAAAAAAATCTGTTTCTTTGATTTTAAACTGAATGTCTGAGCGTAAAACCAAATGCTTAAACATGTCAGATTGTATTCTTGCATGTTTTTAAGGCATTTTCATTAGATTTTTGATATTTTATGGAGATAAAACAAATAATGAAAGGTTTTCTAGTCCCTCCTGTCAGAATTATTAAGTCAAACCAAGTTGTGGTCACTGGGAGGTTTTACTCACCGTGTTTTTGGCACATTAACAGCATAGCTGGAATTATTTATTGAATAAAAAAGAGAAAATTGACCAAAAAAATACACGTTTTTCAAGAAATAGTTGTGGGGGGGAAGTTCATCTGACCTTTAAACTGAATATCTGCAAGTAAAACCAGACGTTTAAACAAGTCAGCTCATGTTCTGGCAGGTTTTTAGGGCATTTTCACGTTTTTTTTTTTTTTTTTTATAAAAGAACTGAATGAATTTCAGAAATTTTTCCTTCAAAAAATGATAAAACTGTCAAAACAGCTGCAGCAATAGTAAAGAAGAATCAAAAACAGTAAAATCTGAAGAAATATTTCGGATTCTCTCCAAACTGTCTGGATTGTGACTCAGAGATGGGAGATAAATCCGTCTCCTGGCTGCTGTTTTAGTGTTTGTTTAGAAACCCTTCATGACTTTAACATCTGTTGTTCTGCACCAGGGACGATCAGCTCAGCGGTGACTCATCACATCAACCAAACCAGAAGATTAATTACAGATCCACACGGCGTCTCGCTGGATTTATTCTACAAACTGCTGCCAGCGATCGGAGTCCTCCAGGTCTAAAGTCAACAGCAGCCGGCTGTGAAATGCTGTCAGGCCTGTTCCTGCTGGTTTTCTGTCTATCACAGCCTTCAAGGAAACAAAAAGGCCTTGGATAAGTGCTGTCTGATTTGCATACTGAAGACGCTGGTTTACGACATGCCTGAACCTGTGGGCTCGGCTGGGAAGGCGGGAGTGTTCGCTCTGCTCAGATCATCCTCTCACCTACTTTCTGCTGCTTTTAACCTTTCTCTGGTCCTCAAGCGGAGCGTGCACGGCCGGGTTGGAGGAATTCAGGAGTGTAAAAAGGTAAAAATCAGACAACAGGAGCTTCAGTTTGCCTCCTGACAGCCTCCAAACCCTGAAACCTGGTTAACTAAAGCTGGAGGAGTGTCACTAGACCAGTTTATTGTCCCAACGTGGGCTGAAAACACAGAGCTGAGTGTAATCTATGATGAGCTCCGTCACAAAAACGAGTCATCTAAAGCCTCAAGGAACAACACATTGATTATTGAATTAATTATTAAGATGAGCCAAACTGAAACATCTCCACAGCTGCTGGATCTGTTTTTGTAAAAGGTGATGCAGACGTCCATGCACCCTGCAAGACGAATAATCAGAATAATAATAGAAAGTTCTGAGAATCGGCCTATAAAATTATACAAAATGGACCTGATTTAAACTTCACAGCCGTTGTTCATGGCCATCATTATCGAAGTATTCACCTGGTGCAGTCATACTCTGCTCCCGGTGCTCCTGCAACATTTTTAATGCTCCCTAAAAGTCCAGTTATGTCAACAAGTCCAAACTGTGTCAAAACAGCAATACTTCCACTAGAATTTCACTTTGGGGAAGAAGAATTTGTCTGCCGTTGTGCAGTGATACTCTGCTCCCAGTGCTTCTGCAACATTTTAAACACTTCCTGGAAGCCCCATCATGTAAACATGTTGAGTATCATTTGTTCTGAATCTCCTACACTGTGTCAAAATGGCAACCTTTCCAACTAGAATTTCATTTTGGAGAAGAATTTGGTGGCCGTTGTGCAGCTCTGCTCCGCTCCCAGTGCTCCTGTAACATTGGTAACAATTCCTGGAAGTCCAGTTATGTCAACAAGTCAAGCACCTTCTGAGATGAGCTCTGAATCTCCTTAACTGTGTCAAAACGGCAACCCTTCAGCTAGAATTTCACTTTGGAGAAGAAGAATTTGGCGGCCATTGTGCAATGATTCTCTGCTCCCAGTGCTCCTGCAACCCTTCTAATGCTCCCAAGATACCTAATTACGTCAAGTCAAGCACCTTCTGTGACAATCTGTTAAACTGTGTCAAAGCATCAACTCTTCAGCTAGAATTTCACTTTGGAAAAGAAGAATTTGGCGGCCATTATCACAGCAGTAGTCCCATTGTGACGCTCGGCTCAAAGTGCTTCTGGAACGTTTTTAGCATTTCTTGGAAATCACACTGTAAACATGTTTGAATCTCCTAAACTGTAAAAACAGCAACCTCTCACCTAGAATTTCACTTTCAGGCAAAGACAGAAGTCACAAGGAGCCAAACCAAACAACCAGAGCAGATTTAGAGCTACAATTTAGTTGTTTTCAGGCCAAAAAACAAGAAACTGATTACGTTCTTAGTTCGTACATGAAGGTTCTAACAGTTAAATCACACTGCGTTACTCAGCTTGTTTCTACTAGTAGTCGTTGCTGTAATGGATGTTTCTGACAACATGTGATTTAATTAAAATGATTTGTGTTAAAATTTAAGATACGAACCGCGATTAGAAGATTTTCTCACCGTCAACACATTAAATCTGCTTCCAGCTCAGTGAGGAGGAACTATCTGAGGGGTGAGCTGAGGTGAACATCAGCAGACTTCAGGCCTCTACTCTTCATTAAGGCTCGCTAATCATAGGATTTATCCGTCAGTCCTCCAGCTGTTTTCTAGGAACAGCAGGCGAGGACACGTCTCAGCAGAATGAAAGTTTTTATGAGGACAACACCTGAAAAGTGTCGGTTAATCTGCAGATTGTTGCTTTTTAATAGAATATATCAGTAAAAATACAAAGTCCGGGTCTAAATTTAGTCTGAACAACAGTCCAGAGCCCAAAAATCTCCAGTTCAGCGTCACGTATAACACAGAAAAACAGAAAAATATCACATTTATGATGCTGAGGCTGCAAATGTTTGGGACTTTTACCTGGAAAATGACTTTTAGATGATGAACTATTGATTGTTGCAGCTCTGATGTGTAAAAAACAGAAAAGAGACTCATTTTCTAGCACTTTTACTAACAAAATCTGAACATTTGTTTGGAAAAAAATGACTAACAGATGATTAAAATCAAATAAAATTGATAAAACCAGCTTAACTTCATGCTTTAACCTTTTCATTTTGGAATTTTTACCTGAAGTAATTCCTTAATTCCTGATTAAAATCATACAAAACTCAGAAAAGCAGCTCATTCTGTGAGATTACTGTTTGAAAGAACGACTAATACATGATTAGATGATCTAGTAATGATTAATTCATAAACTGGTACAGCTGTAAACTGAAGAAAACAGAAAAAATAATCAACTAATCTGTATGTTTTGAGTCTTAAGCAGTGAGATTTCAACATTTATGCTTGAAAAGACGACTTCAATGGGTATAAAAGACTGAATAAAGTCATAAAAACACAAAATTCAGCTGATCTGGATTCTTTCGCACTTAAATTTTGATGAATGGATAAAATTCTTGTAATATTTTGTCTTGTTTTTTTGTCTTTTTCTGTCTGACTTTCATCATTTGTCTCGAGTTTTTGTCGCTTTGTTTCTCATTTTTGTCGTTTTGTTTCCGTTTTGTCTCCCTTCTGTTTTTTGTCTTATTTTTGTCATTTTGTTTCGCTTCATTCGCTATTTCTTGTCTCGTTTGTCCATTTTTCGTTGCTTTGTAACTTTTTTGTCATTTTGTGCCTCATTTTTGTTTTGTGTTTTTTGTTTTATTTTTGTCATTTTACGTTTCGTATTATTCGATGTTTTTTGTCTTGTTTTTGTTGTTTGTCCATTTTTTTGTTACTTTGTAACTTTTTTGTCTTGTTTTGTGTCGTCTGTCTCACTTTTGTGCCTCATTTTTGTAATATTTTGCTTGTTTTTGTTGTTTTTTGTCTGACTTTTGTCATTTGTTTCATTCTTTTGGTGTTCTGTTTCTCCCTTTTGTCGTTTTGTGTTTCCTTTTTGTCTTGTTTGTGTTTTTTGTCTTATTTTTTGTCATTTTGTATTTGGCTTTATAAATTGTTTTGTGTAACGTTATTGTCGTTTTGTGTCTTTCTGGTCTCGTTTTTGTCGTTTCTCCATTTTCTTGTTGCTTTGTAAATTTTTTGTCAAATTTTTTTGTCATTTTGTTTCTCGCTTTTGTCGTTTCGTGTCTCATTTTTCTAATATTTTGTCTTGTTTTTGTTGCTTTTGCTTTTTTTGTCTTTTATTGGCGTTTGTCTCATGTTTTGTTGTTTTGTTTCTCAATTTTGTCATTTTTTGTATGTTTTTTGTAGTTTTGTGTTTCCTTTTTGTCTTGTTTTGTCACTTTGTAACTTTTTGTCAAATTTTGTCTTTTCTGTTTTATTTTGTGTTGTTTGTCTCATTTTTTTGCCATTTTGTGTCATTTTTGTAATATTTTGTCTTGCTTTTGATGTTTTGTGTCTTTTTTTGTGGTTCTGATCCTCCAGTAAATCCTCTCTGGTTCAGTTCCAGGTGACTAAATGTTGTGTTTCTTTGTCGACACTCTGTGATCTGGAAGTTGTAATGAGGAAATGATAAACTGAGGCTGAATGTTGATGAAACGGAACTTATTTTTCTTCGTGATGTTTAGTAAAAGGATAATTACTGGAGATCAGACTGGACTAGATATGGAAGCTGGACTAGGATCACTTTGACTCTCCTGATTTCAAGCTTTAAACTGCATTTCTTCTTTCTTCCTGCTCTGGTTCTGATTGGCTGCTTCCGGCTGGTTCTCACCTCATGGCCACGTTGCTGCCGTCGACCACCACCGGTCTCAGAGCGTCCTCGTCCTCGTCCTCGCTGACCGGCAGCAGCAGAGCGGGACCTCCGGCCGGACCGTCCCCCCTGGACACCGGCACCGACACGGTGGTGACCGGGCCCTGCTGCTCCTCCCGGCCCGCCCCCACCCGGACCAGCTGCCCCAGGACCTTGTCGGTGTCGGTGCTGGGGCCGAACGTCTGCTGCACGGCCTGGACCTGCGCCGTGGAGTAGCCCAGCTTGTGGAAGAAGTCCAGCTGGGCCTCCAGGAGCCCCGGGTCCGGGTCCTGGACCGGGTCTCCGGGAAACATCTTCTCAGAGGACGGTTGAAGCTGAGGAGGGAAAACCCATGTAGGAGGGTCGGATCGGCTCAGAGAGGTTGGAGTCCACAATGACACAGCTGGAGCAACATCTGCATTCATCTCCACTCGGCGGCTGCAGAGCTCATGCTGGGTCCTTTAGCCCTGAAATACTGAAATAATTGATCGAATCATCAATTAACAGAAAACCGGAGGGTAAAAGTAGTAAAGTCAACATTTAAAAATGCTCCAGAAAACCATAAAAACTGTGATTCTGCAGCTAAAATGTGCTGCTGGGGTCACATTTCTATAGTTTAACCATTAAATCATCATCATAGATGCACTAATACGGCAGCAGTGTTCAATTATTGGACTGAAAAACTGAAAAAAACTCAAATAACTGCAATTTATTCTCATATAAAGTGAAGAAAATCAGCAAATATTCACACTAAGAGCCTGAAACACAAGTGACAGCTTGCATCTATGATGATGATGATTCAATGGTTAAACTATAGAAATGTGACCCCAGCAGCACATTTTAGCTGCAGAATCACGTTTTATGAGTTTCTTTTTTGTGTAGCAGGAGGTATATAAAATGAAGAAAAGCAGCAGATCTTCACACTAGGAGCCTGAACAGAACCTGGAGTTAAAAGTTTTGCTTAAAAATGACATAAACATGTTAATAAATAGAGATTTTCACTTTAAGTTACTGACTAGAAAAGTCTGGTGCTTCTGGAAACACATAAAAATGATCCTGTAACTCTGAATTTCTCAGTTTCTATCCACTATCTACCACTTTTACAACTGCAAATGATCATTTCCAACACTTTTTAATGAAATGAGCCGATTTTTGGTAGTAAAATGTCATAAAATCTCTTTTAATTACTGTTTCCTGCAGCTAAAAGTGACCCAGAGGCTGAAAATAGAGAAAAATCCACTTCATATTTTCATGTAGAACAGAGAAAAGCTGCTGATTCTCACATTCCAGGGCCTAAACTGCAAAATAAACTTAATTCTGCGTGGAAATAACGTTTTTCTGCTGCTGAACTTTAAAATCACTCCTGGTTTGTTTTGTTAGAAACTAAAACTACAGAAGCGAATAAAATATCAGTGAAAAAGAGGAAACATGAAAGTCTGGTGCTGCAGAAACATCACCGAAACTCAAATCCTCGCTTTCTGGATTCACAGTTTCAGCCTCAAACCGACCAGAGCGGAACAGAACCGAACAGAACCGACCAGAGCCGAACGGAGCCGAACAGAACCGGACTCACCTGAGCGCTGAAGCTCCGCTCCGGTCTCTGCGTCTCTTCGTGTCTGACTGATGGAGGAAGTCGGTTTTTCCTCTCCTTGACTCAGCAGAACCGGAGAAGCGCCAGATCAGAGTCACGTGTTGGATTCCGGTCCGAGGTGACGTCACCGACACACCTGAACCCGCGGCGGTGACGTACCAGGAAGCAAACACCGGGAAAATACCAGCAAAAACTACAAGAAGGTAAAAAATAAAATAAAAGCTTCCTGTCGACCCGACAGAAGATTGGAGTTTATTAGGAGATTCATAAAAAGGGTTTAGTTTGTTTAATATATTTATTTGTTGCTCAGAAAGATTGTGCAAAAAACCCCCCAAAAACTCCAAAACTGCTAATTATGGAAGCATTTATGTTTATGTAGCTGCATTATTTTACCTGCTGTGTGCCCTAAAATGTAAAAAATAAATAAATAAAAAATTCAATTAAAAAAGAAATTACAAAAATACTGATACATTATAATGTTCAAAAATAAAAAAGGAAAAAGTTTAAAGGCTGGAAAATTATTTTGTTTTTAAAAAAAATAATAAATATTTCCAAATACAATTATTATTATTACCGTTATTGTTATTATTATTGTAATAAATAAAAATAGCATTATATAATTAAGTAATTATCATTTATTATTTAATTATAGAATAATATTATATGAATAATAACAATAATAATATTAAGATGAATAATAATTATTATTCTGATTAATAATAATATTATGATTAATATTCTGATTATTAAAATATTTTCATCTAATTAAATAAATAATAATAGTTATTATATTTAATGATGAAAAAATTTAAATCAAAACAATTATGTTATAAATAATATAACATAATTTTGCAACATTCAAATGCTTATTATTTTTACATTTTAGGGCACACACATTATTATTATTATTATTATTATTATTATTATTATTATAAGTAATAATAATAATAATAATAAATCCAAATTAACTCAAAACTTGTCTGAAATTACCAATAGCTTGTCCAAAATGACTGAAAAATTGTCCAAGACTGCTCAAAATTTGTCTAAAATGACTTACAACTTGTCCATAATTACTTGAAAATTGTCCAAAATAACTTGAAACTAGTCCAAAATGTCCAGAATGTCCAGAAACCTGCTAGATAAACTCTCACAATCCTCTCTGCTTCAACATGAACTGAAGTCTGAGTGACGCCTCCTCTGGTCTCTGTAGGATTAAACAGGAAGAGGCGCCACCTGCTGGAACAACCAGACTTTTTTACTCAAAAAAAAAGCTTCAAAACTATTAATCGATTATCAAACTGGAGATGGAGAGTCATTTAACAGTTCAACTAATCGATTATTCAGGGCAGCTTTAAAAAAAAAAAGTGGACACAAAAACCATTCCACCAGATATTTTACAGAAATTTTAACCAATAACATTAGAAATCATTGATCTAAAAGGTCTTCAAGGCAAAATATTTCATGTCACATTGAAAATAAGAAATACAATATGATCTATGAACTGAAATGACCGGTTTATTTTGATGTATTGTGCACGAAGATAACAGAACATCAGGAAAGTAGACAACAAACACTGTGTATTTTCTTGTACGTTATTTACTTTGTGCACTTTCCATTTCCAGAATCTAAGAAGATTATATAATCTATTTGAAAATGACACTTATTGCTCTGTCTACCCTCGATGACAGTTGCGTTTCCTCCACGGAGGTCCTGGTTTGTGTTCTGGCTGAAGAAGGATTTTAGGGAGAACAGCAGGATGTGGTTCAGGATCAGAGGATGGAGGATTTACCGGCTGAGGTCCAACATCTGCTGACTCAGGTTCATCTTTATCTGTGGAGAGCGACTCAGATGTTACACTGGAGTCACGTTCAGATGCTGGTTCAGTAGCAGGTGTGGTGTGGAGATCCACAGATGTTGGAGATTCTGGTTCAGGTGTTGGTTCTGAAACCTCCCCAGATGTTGGTGATTCTGGTTCAGGTGGTGGTTCAGGAGTTGGTTCTGAAACCTCCCCAGATGTTGCTGATTCTGGTTCAGGTGTTGGTTCTGAAACATCCCCAGATGTTGGAGATTCTGGTTCAGGTGGTGGTTCTGAAACCTCCCCAGATGTTGGTGATTCTGGTTCAGGTGGTGGTTCAGGTGTTGGTTCTGAAACCTCCCCAGATGTTGGAGATTCTGGTTCAGGTGTTGGTTCTGAAACCTCCCCAGATGTTGCTGATTCTGGTTCAGGTGTTGGTTCTGAAACCTCCCCAGATGTTGCTGATTCTGGTTCAGGTGTTGGTTCTGAAACCTCCCCAGATGTTGGTGATTCTGGTTCAGGTGTTGGTTCAGATGGTGGTTCAGATGTTGGTTCTGAAACATCCCCAGATGTTGCTGATTCTGGTTCAGGTGTTGGTTCTGAAACATCCCCAGATGTTGGAGATTCTAGTTCAGGTGCTGGTTCTGAAACTTCCCCAGATGTTGCTGATTCTGGTTCAGATGTTGGTTCAGGTGTTGGTTCTGAAACCTCCCCAAATGTTGGAAATTCTGGTTCAGGTGGTGGTTCTGAAACATCCCCAGATGTTTGAGATTCTGGTTCAGGTGTTGGTTCAGGTGTTGGTTCTGAAGCTTCCCCAGATGTTGGAGATTCTGGTTCAGGTGTTGGTTCTAAAACCTCCCCAGATGTTGGAGGTTCTGGTTCAGGTGTTGGTTCTGAAACATCCCCAGATGTTGGAGATTCTGGTTCAGGTGGTGGTTCTGAAACCTCCCCAGATGTTGGAGATTCTAGTTCAGGTGTTGGTTCTGAAACCTCCCCAGATGTTGGTGATTCTGGTTCAGGTGTTGGTTCTGAAACATCCCCAGATGTTGGAGATTCTGGTTCAGGTGTTGGTTCTAAAACCTCCCCAGATGTTGGAGATTCTGGTTCAGGTGTTGGTTCTGAAACCTCCCCAGATGTTGGTGATTCTGGTTCAGGTGGTGGTTCAGGTCTTGGTTCAGGTGTTGGTTCTGAAACCTCCCCAGATGTTGGAGATTCTGGTTCAGGTGGTGGTTCTGAAACCTCCCCAGATGTTGGAGATTCTAGTTCAGGTGTTGGTTCTGAAACCTCCCCAGATGTTGGTAATTCTGGTTCAGGTGGTGGTTCAGGTGTTGGTTCTGAAACCTCCCCAGATGTTTGAGATTCTGGTTCAGCTGTTGGTTCAGGTGTTGGTTCTGAAGCTTCCCCAGATGTTGGAGATTCTGGTTCAGGTGTTGGTTCTGAAACCTCCCCAGATGTTGGTGATTCTGGTTCAGGTGGTGGTTCAGGTGTTGGTTCTGAAACCTCCCCAGATGTTGGAGATTCTGGTTCAGGTGTTGGTTCTGAAACCTCCCCAGATGTTGGAGATTCTGGTTCAGGTGGTGGTTCTGAAACCTCCCCAGATGTTGGAGATTCTAGTTCAGGTGTTGGTTCTGAAACCTCCCCAGATGTTGGTGATTCTGGTTCAGGTAGTGGTTCAGGTGTTGGTTCTGAAACCTCCCCAGATGTTGGAGATTCTGGTTCAGGTGTTGGTTCTGAAACTTCCCCAGATGTTGGAGATTCTGGTTCAGGTGTTGGTTCAGGTGGTGGTTCTGAAACTTCCCCAGATGTTGGAGATTCTGGTTCAGATGGTGGTTCAGGTGCTGGTTCTGAAACTTCCCCAGATGTTGCTGATTCTGGTTCAGGTGTTGGTTCAGGTGTTGGTTCTGAAACCTCCCCAGATGTTGCTGATTCTGGTTCAGGTGTTGGTTCTGAATCCTCCCCAGATGTTGCTGATTCTGGTTCAGGTGTTGGTTCTGAAACCTCCCCAGATGTTGGAGATTCTAGTTCAGGTGGTAGTTCTGAAACATCCCCAGATGTTGGAGATTCTGGTTCAGGTGTTGGTTCTGAAACCTCCCCAGATGTTGGAGATTCTGGTTCAGGTGGTGGTTCAGGTATTGGTTCAGGTGTTGGTTCTGAAACTTCCCCAGATGTTGCTGATTCTGGTTCAGGTGGTGGTTCTGAAACCTCCCCAGATATTGGAGATTCTGGTTCAGGTGGTGGTTCAGGTGTTGGTTCTGAAACTTCCCCAGATGTTGGAGATTCTGGTTCAGGTGTTGGTTCAGGTGGTGGTTCTGATACTTCCCCAGATGTTGGAGATTCTGGTTCAGGTGCTGGTTCTGAAACTTCCCCAGATGTTGGAGATTCTGGTTCAGGTGGTGGTTCTGAAACCTCCCCAGATGTTGCTGATTCTGGTTCAGGTGTTGGTTCAGGTGTTGGTTCTGAAACCTCCCCAGATGTTGGAAATTCTGGTTCAGGTGTTGGTTCTGAAACCTCCCCAGATGTTGTTGATTCTGGTTCAGGTGTTGGTTCAGGTGTTGGTTCTGAAGCTTCCCCAGATGTTGGAGATTCCAGTTCAGGTGTTGGTTCTAAAACCTCCCCAGATGTTGGTGATTCTGGTTCAGGTGTTGGTTCTGAAACCTCCCCAGATGTTGGTGATTCTGGTTCAGGTATTGGTTCTGAAACCTCCCCAGATGTTGGAGTTTCTAGTTCAGGTGGTGGTTCTGAAACCTCCCCAGATGTTGGAGATTCTGGTTCAGGTGTTGGTTCTGAAACCTCCCCAGATGTTGGTGATTCTGGTTCAGGTGTTGGTTCAGGTGGTGGTTCTGAAACCTCCCCAGATGTTTCTGATTCTGGTTCAGGTGGTGATTCTGAAACCTCCCCAGATGTTGCTGATTCTGGTTCAGGTGTTGGTTCTGAAACCTCCCCAGATGTTGGAGATTCTGGTTCAGGTGATGGTTCTGAAACCTCCCCAGATGTTGGAGATTCTGGTTCAGGTGATGGTTCAGGTGTTGGTTCTGAAACCTCCCCAGATGTTACGGATTCTGGCTCAGGTGCAGGTTCTGTCTTTGCCTCTGAATCTTCTCGAGATGTTGGTGATTCTGGTTCAGGTGCTGGTTCAGGTGTTGGTTCTGACACCTCCACAGATGTTGGAGATTCTGGTTCAGGTGTTGGTTCAGGTGTTAGTTCTAAAGCTTCTCCAGATGTTGGAGATGCTGGTTCAGGTGGTGGTTCTGAAACCTCCCCAGATGTTGGTGATTCTGGTTCAGGTGGTGGTTCTGAAACCTCCCCAGATGTTGGTGATTCTGGTTCAGGTGGTGGTTCTGAAACCTCCCCAGATGTTGGTGATTCTGGTTCAGGTGGTGGTTCTGAAACCTCCCCAGATGTTGGTGATTCTGGTTCAGGTGTTGGTTCAGGTGTTGGTTCTGAAACCTCCCCAGATGTTACGGATTCTGGCTCAGGTGCAGGTTCTGTCTTTGGCTCTGAATCTTCTCGAGATGTTGGTGATTCTGGTTCAGGTGCTGGTTCAGGTGTTGGTTCTGACACCTCCACAGATGTTGGAGATTCTGGTTCAGGTGTTGGTTCAGGTGTTAGTTCTAAAGCTTCTCCAGATGTTGGAGATGCTGGTTCAGGTGGTGGTTCTGAAACCTCCCCAGATGTTGGTGATTCTGGTTCAGGTGGTGGTTCTGAAACCTCCCCAGATGTTGGTGATTCTGGTTCAGGTGGTGGTTCTGAAACCTCCCCAGATGTTGGTGATTCTGGTTCAGGTGTTGGTTCTGAAACCTCCCCAGATGTTGGTGATTCTGGTTCAGGTGGTGGTTCTGAAACCTCCCCAGATGTTGGTGATTCTGGTTCAGGTGTTGGTTCTGAAACCTCCCCAGATGTTGGTGATTCTGGTTCAGGTGTTGGTTCTGAAACCTCCCCAGATGTTGGTGATTCTGGTTCAGGTGTTGGTTCTGAAACCTCCCCAGATGTTGGTGATTCTGGTTCAGGTGGTGGTTCTGAAACCTCCCCAGATGTTGGTGATTCTGGTTCAGGTGGTGGTTCTGAAACCTCCCCAGATGTTGGTGATTCTGGTTCAGGTGTTGGTTCTGAAACATCCCCAGATGTTGGTGATTCTGGTTCAGGTGTTGGTTCAGGTGGTGGTTCTAAAACCTCCCCAGATGTTGGTGATTCTGGTTCAGGTGTTGGTTCAGGTGGTGGTTCTGAAACCTCCCCAGATGTTTCTGATTCTGGTCCAGATGTTGCTGGTTCTGTGTTCTGGTTCTGCTCAGCTGTGGTTTGCTGGTTCTTCTCATTTGGTCCGTGTCCTGCAGGTGGACCACAGTCACAGCGTTGGATCTGAATGATGTTTTGAATCAGATCAGCGCTGGGGAAGCTCATACTTAGAACACCTAAACAACCTCGGTTTAAGGAGCTTCTCTGATGTTGCACCACCAGGTCACTGAGCTGCTTGTTGACGGTTCGAGCCAACGATTTGGGTCGTCTGAGAGCTGATGCTGCCGTCTCAGTCAGAACTATGTGATGATCACAGAGGTGAGGCTTGATGAGCTTTATTTTTCCTTCTACATTTATCAGCTTATTATTTTCAAAGAAATAAGATTTTTGGTTTTCTGTTCCAGTATAAACGGATTCACTCTGAAGGAACACGATCTTGCCTCTTGCCTGCTGCATGTTTGGTACCGACAGCCGAGTCCATATTCTACTTTGAAACCTGTCAGTTAACTTCTTCATCAGCTGCTTGATTTTCTCCTGGTAAAACCCATGAAATGTGACCTTCAGAAGCACAGTCTCACCGCTGTGGAGATCTAAGAAGTTCAAAACGACTCTGAGGACTTCAGCGAAGTGGATGTGTTGATCAAACATCCAGTGACTGTCCCGAATGTAAATGTCTTTTCGGTTAGGCAACCAAATCCCAACGTGCACGTCAAAATACCGGATTCCCACTTTCAGTTGCTTGTCCAGAGTCCAAACCTGACAAACAACAAGAGGTCCGCCGTACAGCGATAAGCTCTCATGGGTTCCAGGAATGGAGATGGCAGATAGTGGAGTCTCATCAGGAATCGACTTCATCCAGTCCATGTTGTAGAACTTGGGATCGAGGGCTGGACCATCATTAAAACCTGGACCTGAACCTGCACAGGAGGTCATTCTGCAACGACATTATAGCTGTCAAATTACATATTCCTCTCAAAAAAGTTCAAATAGATGTTTAACCCTCCTGCTGTCCTCATTTACAGGCACCAAAAAATATAGTTTCCTTGTCTGAAAAAAATCCCAAAATTCAGCAAAAAAATCCCCCAAATTTCTGAAAATTTGCAAAACCTTCAGGAAGAAAATTCCAATAATTCCTTAAAAATTTCCCTTAAAAGTTTTATTTAAAAAAAAAATCCAACACATTTGGCAAGAAAATCCTTGTAAATATTTTCAAAAAATGAGTAAAAATCTTCCAAAAAAATCCTAAAAATATCTAAAGTGATTCCATATATATCAGTAAAACTTTGAATATTTTCTTAAGAACATTCACATAAAAATCAACTAAAATCCAGTGAAATTCGCTGGATTTTGGTTGATTTTTTTGTGAATGTTCTAAAGAAACATTTTTAACATTTCTTTTTTTCCACCAAAAAATGTTCAAAGATTTCCCAAAAATGTTGAAAATGTGGACATCAGAAGTTTCACAGTGAAAATGTTTTTTTTTTCCACATTTTCAAACTTTAAAACATGTCAATTTGACCTGCAGGACAACACGAGGGTTAACAACAATAAAGTATAAAACAGGAACCACATTAATGCATTACTGTTGGCAGAACAGAGTACAAAACACACCTTAAAGTTAGTTTTAACTTACATGGAGATCATCCAGAGGTAATGGTGGACATCCATGGTCGGTTGGTTCGTTTACGGTCCAGTCTTTCCTACATTTGTTAGGATTTTGTCTCCGCTGCCAGTCTGTAAAGCGTTTCAGTCGCCTCGACAACCTTTGAGGTGCAGTAGTCTCCAGTGCAGTGAGTGGCTGTAGCAGAGAGTCTGAAGATAAGCCTTCATTTGCATGTTTTTACTGTAATCTTTCATTTGGAATGAGCACGAGAGGGAGAAAGAGATCGTAAACCAGATGGTAACAGTCACGTTAGTAAAATGTGGCTTCATGGAGAAACACCAGTCAGTTCAGATGGCTGTCCTTTACCTGCACTGCATGTAGGATTCTTCAAGTCACTGGTTTTATTCAGCACAGGTACAACAACCACACCAAAGTATAAAAAAATGATTATAATTATGCTACCAATTACCCTAATATGTTTAAATATTGTGGTTAAGACCCCATAATGTTATTTATGGTGTGATTCTAACTGAGTAATTTACATCCACTACCACTGAAAAGTTTGGGGTCACTTAGAAATGTCCTTATTTTTCAAAGAAAAACAGTTTTTTTTTTTTTTCAATGAAGATCACATTAAATGAATAAATAATGAATGAATAAATCCAGTCTGGACATCGCTAATGTGGTAAATGTATATTCTAGCTATAAACGGCTGATTTTTAATTAATTTTAACTAATACAGAGCAACATTAACTAATATACAGGGTGGGCCATAAGTTTCCAAACTTAGGAAAATGTATAAAGTATATTTTTTTATGTTTCAGATGCCCTAGAAGATGCGTTTGACACTACCTTTGGGGGCACTTGGAGGCCATGGTGTATGAGGTGAAGGTAGGAGAAATAAATCATCTCCAGGAACGTATCACCAACACCATCACAAGCAGAACTTCAGCTGTGCTAATACAAGTTCATCAACAGTGGAAAACACGTATTAATATGTGTTTTCAAAACAATGGTAATCATTTAGAGCACATTATATAAATAAAAACGGTGGTCCAACATAAAATGTTTATTTTTCCTATGTATGGAAACTTATGGCCCATCCTGTAGAGCAGTTTTGACTAACATAGAGCAACTTTAAATAATATCGAGCAACTTTAATTCATGTACACTACCGTTCAGCAGTTTGGGCTCACTTAGAAATGTCCTTATTTTTGAAAGAAAATCAGTTTTTTCAATGAAGATACCATTAAATGAGTGATAAATCCAGTGTAGACATTGTTAATGTGGTAAATGACTATTGTAGCTGGAAACAGCTGATTTTTAATGGAATATCTCCATAGGGGTACAGAGGAACATTTCCAGCAACCATCACTCCTGTGTTCTAATGCTACATTGTGTTAGCTAATGGTGTTGAAAGGCTCATTGATGGTTAGAAAACCCTTGTGCAGTTATGTTAGCACATGGATAAAAGTGGGAGTTTTCATGGAAAACATAGAATTGTCTGGATGATCCCAAACTTTTCAACAGTAGTGTATGAGAGAATAAAAACTAGATGAATTAGTGCTTTACATGACTATAATACATATTCAGGCTGAGGCCCTACAGTCTTTTGGTTTGTTTTGGTTCAACACCATTAGTTCGAACTAAATGGAAAACAGTCATTCTCTATTACTTGTTATCTGGATTTGTATTGCTGTTTACTTTTTAATTTAGTTTTTTCTTTTTATTGGGAAACCCACTGGAGACCAATCAAGGAATCTTTAGACCAGATGGTCTCAGCTTCAACTCCAGTCTGATCCTGTATTTGTGTCTGTTTTATGCATTTGAACCAAAAATCAATAACACAAACTGAGCGCAGTGCACGTTTGTCCTGTACTGATATTACAGCTTTAGTCAACAAACATATAATTTATTCTGTTACATAAATCAGTGGGACTTAAAATAATGTTCTAGATGATTCCTGTTTGTCTTAATCACATGAGTTCTGTCTGGAGGTCATTAAGCATCACAAAAGTCTTTGTCGTGGTGCCCACTGCTAGCTACACCCTCTAGTACTACATTTACCCTCTAGTACTACATTTACCCTCTAATTCTACATTTATCCTCTAATACTACATTTATCCTCTAATACTACATTTACCCTCTAATACTACATTTACCCTCTAATACTACATTTATCCCTTAACATTACGGTATTGGCAGATAAGGATTGGATCGGGACAATAAAACTTGACCAGGATGTCCTTAATCTTCTCATCTAACTCTATGCAAGAAAGTCCAAAGATCATAGACAACTTAATATTGCTTTTATAGCTAAGATAAGTGAGTGTTTCAGAAAACGGCGCTTGTCCAGCTTTGTGGCGACAGTCTAGCATTGTAAAGACAGGAAAGGAGCCCTGACCTCCACACCTTTGGGGTGAAGAGATATTCCTTATCTGTCAGCATCAGCAGCCAACCTCACTAATGCTCTTGGGCCGAGAAGGAACAAATCCCAGGTCCCAGCCAGGTTCTAAAATCTGGTAGAAATCCTTTGTGGAGGATGTTACAGCAGCACGTTAATGTGGACAGCGTTAGAATTAAGGTTTAATAATAAAGGTTTTCTTCAGGAATCCTCGTACTTTTGGTGTCTTCAGACTTCTGGACAAGCCACTGTGAACAGGTCTTCTTAGCACCAACATTGGTTTACATGGTTTGGAAATGCTCCTTAACCCTCCTGTTGTCTTCATTTACAGGCACCAAAAATATTGTTTCCTTGTCTGAAAAAAATCCAATAATTCAGCAAAAAAATTCCCCAAATTTCTGAAAATTTGAAAAACCTTCAGGAAAGAAATTCCAATGATTCCTTAAAAGTTTTATTTAAAAAAAAAAAAAATCCCCCAAATTTGGCAAGAAAATCCTTGTAAATATTTTCAAAAAATGAGTACAAATCTTCCAAAAAATCCTAAAAATATCTAAAGTGATTCCATATATATCAGTAAAACATCTAATATTTTCTTTAAGAGCATTCACATAAAAATCAACCAAAATCCAGCGAATTTCGCTGGATTTTGGTTGATTTTTATGTGAATGTTCTTAAGAAACTTTCTTTTCCCAGCAAAAAATATTCAAAGATTTCCCAAAAATGTTGAAAATGTGGACACCAGAAGTTTCACTGTGAAATTTTCCCAAATTTTCAAACTTTAAAACGGGTCAATTTGACCCACAGGACAACACGAGGATTAAAGGTTCACTGATGGTTCCCTGAAGGTTGCAGGTTGCTGGAACCTTTAGGAAACGTTCCCTGTTTGCTGGGGCACGTGGACTAACAGTTCACCCTCTGTGGTTGGCTGCACTGTGCTGTCACATCATCTTTATCCTGGCCAATAAGCTGGTGTCCGTCCACAGCTGATCCTCTTGCTGGCCACCTGTTGCATCTTAGCGAGGAACATTATCTGCAGAAGCCCCATCAGATAAGACATGGACGATTCAGCCACCACAGGCAATTCACAGCAGGAACAATCAGATAACGGCCTGGAAATGACAGGGGTGCTGTCGATCTGCGAGGCGCTCAACTGCTTCTAACGCCTGCTTCTGCACCAGCTTTCGCCTCGCAGCTAATCCCGTCTTTGTCTTTGCAAGATGTCTGTGAGAACCCTGCCCCTGGTTTTCATTAATCTGGGGGGAGAGATGCTTTACATACTGGACCAGCGGCTGCGAGCTCACAACACGTCTGAGGATAATTCAGAGAAAGGTAGAGGTGGTTGACGGGCTTCGTAGGTGTGTTTGGCCTCCACTCGTCCTCCCTGTGATCAGCTGTAGCGATCAGATGTCGGCTTAGAGACGAACAAATGTGCTTCTCATGTTTCCCCCACATGACAAGTCTGTTTTCTTTCTCTTCTTTCCCAACTTGGCTGCAGGCGTGTGGTCAGAAAATGACAGAAAAAGAGGTATCTGTGCCTTATTTAGCTCCCCCTGCCCCTGTAGCGCCCGTTAGCTGTCATTACTATAAACCACTGAGTGTCCCTAAAGTCTGGACACACAGGAAATCTCATGAACTATAATTTTTTTGCCTCCACAGATTAAATATGGCTTAGTCGAAAGAAGAAAGTTGAACTGGTACTTGTCAGTGGACATGAAGGATGGACATATCAAAAGACAGGGTTAGGGGTAGGGTCAGTAGGGTTAGTAGGGGGTTAGGGTTAGGGAGTTAGGGTTAGGGTTAGTAGGGTCAGCAGGGTCAGTAGGGTTTGTACAGTTAAGGTTAGGGTTGGGGGGTTTGGTATAGGGACTTAGGGTTAGGGTCAGTATGGTCAGTAGGGTTTGTAGGGGCTAGGGTTATGGGGTTTGTGATAGGGAGTTAGGGTCAGGGTTGGGCTAGGATTTGGGGTTTAGGATAGGGAGTTGGGGTTAGGGTCAGTAGGGTTAGTCGGGTTAGGGGGTTTAGAATAGGGAGTTAGGGTCAGGGAAGTGATTTTTTGGGGGCTAACATGAAGCTTAGCCATGACCAGTTCTTTAGTTCGGGCTGATACATTTGGTTGTCCAGAACGGGGTTTGTCCATGATGCTGCCCATTTCTGTAAACTTTTAACCACCTTCACCACTGTGGAAAAGCCAAGTAGAATCCTCCTTGGATGCGTTAAATTCATCTGCTATCTTTCCATGTGTCCATCCTTCATGTCCACTAAGAAGTACCAGTTCAACTCTTTCTTCTTTCCACAAAGACATATTTAATCTGTGGAGGCAAAAACATTCTAGTTAATGAGATTTCCTATGTGTCCAGGATTTAGGGACCCTGTAAAGTGGACTGATTGTGAAACGAAGAAGTAATCTTTGGAATTTAACTACATATGTGGACAAAATTTGGTTAAGAGAGAAGTTTAACTTTTTGGCAAGAATATGATGCCAAGAATGCTGAATTTTCTTGAAAAGAGTTTGTAAAATCACCACATAGCGGTCGATGGCTAGCTTGCTGTCACCGCTGTGCTTCACATCATGATGCTGCCACCACCATGCCTCACAGTGGGGATGGTGTATTTGTGATGATGTACAATCATAACGTCTAGTCTGATGGACTAAAAGCTCAGTTTTGGTCGAATCACACCAGAGAACCTTCTTCCAGTTGACTTTAGAGTCTCCCACATGACTCACACTTTGTAGAAATCTGTTTTTACATTGACATGAAAGAGGCTTTTTTGTAAATTCCTGTCAAAAAATTCTAAATATACCAAGCATGATTCAATGTTAAATAAAAGAGGAAAAGTTCCAAGCGGAGTGAACATTTTATTGGTAACTCCAGTACTTGGGTAAATGTTACTGGGTTACTATAGTTTTACTGTGTTTTCCCCTCGTGTCTGTTCAGAATATCAACATTTTTGGAGTCTTACGGTTCCTAGTCAATCAAAAAACATAAACTTAGGGTTTATTTCTTTTTCTCTGCCTCTGTATTCTCTACTCTCTGTCTTTGTTTAGCCCAATAAGACGGAACCTTCTTTGGAAACAATCTTTGGACAAATTTAACCACCTTTCTGTTCTCGTCCCTTCCTGATTCAGTTATGAATGACATCGTTGGGACCATGTTTAGTAAAGCCTTCATGGATGAACTTCTCAAACCTCAGCAGCTGTATTCTCACCGGACAATGAAAACGGTGCTAACTCGGTTAGCGCACGCCTCCATCATGAGGCTGAACCCGGCCAGCATGGACCGGGTACGTGCTACATGCTACGTGCTACATGCTACATGCTATAAATAGGAACACCTCTGAAAGACTGATGAAGCATAACAAGAAACTACAAAACAAACTGAAATCTGCGGCAGGAATTCAGACGTGGCTCAACATTTAGTAAACAGAGCAGTTCATGAAAAATCTACCATTGCTGCCCGTCTGGTGTCCTCAGAAGAATATTCTTTTTATGAATGTAAAGTTATTGCAAATAAAGCCAGCTGATTCTGAGGGGTTAGGAGGGAACATTCTTTCAGATTTGTTTTATTCTATATAGAAAGATCCTGTAGGGAGATTTTAGATCCATCCTGAGTCAATCAGGACAAATCTGACCTCAGTTATTATGAGGAAATTGTCATTAATTTACAAATTATTCAGGTTTCTTAATGTTGCATGAAGTTACATCATATTTAAACAGTTTGCTGCTGTTTTAATAGTGTTTATACAGAAATACAACCAAGTTTTTTCAATGTGCTGCACTAAAAGTGAAATATTTCAAGTGTGTGGCCTCATGTTTAACAAAAACTCTCCATGTCTCTGTCTGTTCTTTTTAGTTTCCAAGGGTTTTAAAAACCTTTTCTAATCTATAATCCAAAAAACATCATAAATGCTGATATTTTGCATCTCAAGTCTGCAGCTTTTACACAAGTTACTGTGTAAATTTATTCCGATGTGTTTGTTCTTGTCTGGTAGCTTTATGAGCTGATGGTCATGGCCTTCAAGTATCAAGTCTTTCTTTGCCCTCGACCTAAAGACCTGCTGCTCATCTCCTACAACCACATAGACGCCATCAGGGAATTCGTCAGAGACACTCCGGTGGTCCTGAACCAAGTGGACGAGACACACAGGAAAATCATCGAGGTATTCATCGGTTAAGGTTATGTAATAAACCTCAGACTGCTCCTCCAGTGGTTGAACTGTTGAGCTGTGATCTGAACAGTCTGTACCGTCTGTTAGTTCAAACCGTCTGGATTCCAGCTGTCAGTTCTGACCTCCTGTGTAACCAGTTTTCCTGTCCTTGGTGCAGGTTTACTCACCTCTATCGGCGGGAGAATTCCAGCTCCTCAGACAAACGCTGCTCATATTTTTTGAAGACATGCATGTTCGAGTGAGTCGCTGCTTTTAAATCGTCCCTCCAACAAGTCACATGAAAATATATTCTAACCTGTGATGATTTTTATCTTTCTGTTGCTATAGGTGTCACTTTTTCTGAAAAACCAAATCCAGAACCCCAACGGACGTTTTGCTATGGCGCCCTCAGGCCCAGTGCCTCATGGGACGGACGTTCCCGGACTTATTAGGTAACAAGCAGCAACATGAACGGAATAAATGGTCAAATATTGCTCTGGGTGTCTTTAACTCTCTAAACTCCAAGCCATTTCTGTGCTTTTTTTTTAGTTTCCTTTAACCCTCCTGTTGTCCTCATTTACGGGTACAAAAAATATAGTTTCCTTGTTTGAAAAAAAATCCAAAAATTCAGCAAAAAAATTCCCCAAATTTCTGAAAATTTGCAAAACCTTCAGGAAGAAAATTCCAAGAATTCCTTTAAAGTTTCCCTTAGAAGTTTTATGTTTTAAAAAAATCCCCCAAATTTGGCAAGAAAATTCTTGTAAATATTTTCAAAAAAATGAGTAAAAATCTTCCAAAAAACATCCTTAAAATACTAAAGTGATTCCATATATATCAGTAAAACTTCTAATATTTTCTTTCAGAACATTCACAAAAAATCTACCAAAATTAAGCGAATTTTGGTTGATTTTTTACAGATGTACTTA
>CM049580.1:990000-1117500 GCA_027123335.1 Amphiprion clarkii | reverse complement strand
TCCATCCTGCATCCATCCATCCTCATCCATCCTCCATCCATCCTCCGTCCATCCTCCATCCATCCTCCGTCCATCCATCCTCCATCCACCCTCCATCCATCATCCTCCATCATCCATCCTCCGTCCTCCATCTTTTGTCCTCCATCCATCCATCCATCCATCCATCCACCCTCCATCCATCCATCATCCATCCTCCGTCCTCCATCTTTTGTCCTCCATCCATCCTCCATCCATCCATCCATCTTCCATCTATCCATCCATCCATCCTCCATCCATCCATCCTCCATCCTCCATCTTTCGTCCTCCATCTTTTGTCCTCCGTCCATCCATCCTGCATCCATCCTCCATCCATCCTCCATCCACCCTCCATCCATCCATCCTCCAACTTTCGTCCTCCGTCCATCCATCCTGCATCCATCCTCCATCCATCCTCCATACATCCTCCATCCTCATCCATCCTCCGTCCATCCATCCTCCATCCATCCTCCATCCACCCTCCATCCATCCATCCATCCTCCATCATCCATCCTCCGTCCTCCATCTTTTGTTCTCCATTCATCCATCCATCCTCCATCCATCCATCCATCCATCCATCCATCCATCCATCCATCCATCATCCATCCTCCGTCCTCCATCTTTTGTCCTCCATCCATCCATCCTCCATCCATCCATCCATCCATCCATCCATCCATCCATCCATCCATCCATCCATCCATCCATCCTCCGTCCTCCATCTTTTGTCCTCCATCCATCCATCCTCCATCCATCCATCCTCCATCCATCCATCCTCCATCATCCATCCTCCGTCCTCCATCTTTTGTCCTCCATTCATCCATCCATCCTCCATCCATCCATCCATCTATCCATCCATCCATCATCCATCCTCCGTCCTCCATCTTTTGTCCTCCATCCATCCATCCTCCATCCATCCATCCATCCATCCATCCATCCATCCTCCGTCCTCCATCCTGCAGCCGGTAGATGACTCTCCAAACCTTCTGGCCAAGGAAGAGCTGAACCTATTGGCTCGTCTGATGGGAAGCATGAAATCTGAGAAGACGAGCGAAGGTGAAACCGGGTTCAGGATCAACCTGTTTACCACCGATGAGGAGGAGAAGGAGGCGTGAGTTCTGTTCTTTACTCCTTCCCTACAAGTAAAGTAATTTTCCAAACACAAACCTTTTCTCTTGTTTAACAGAGGAGCAGCAGGAGGAGCTGAGGAGCCTTTATTTGGAGTCATAAATATTCAAGCAATGCAGGTAGAGTCACTAATGTCTGCTGTTTAGAATAACTCCATAACTCCAAAAACATGAAAAATCACCACAAAAAGTACCAAAATCACCACAAAACTTGCAAAATTACCCCAAAAAGAGCCAAATTTTTCCTGAAAATTTCAAATATTCCAGCAAAAACATGGAAAATCACTACAAAAACACCCAAAGTCACCACAAAAATGACCAAAACTACCACAAAACAGGTGAAATTGTGACAAAAATTCAAACTCAGCACAAAAAAATCTACCAAATAGGATTAAAGTTCCCTCAGACCTCCTGAGAACATCTGGTTCTTCATCTCCAGTAACTTTATTAATGATCAGAGCTCAGATGTGTTTCTCCTCCTAAATGTCATGGTTCTATCTGCTGGACTGATGAAGTTCTGAGGCTCAGAAATGATGGAAAAAGTCCATTAAAAAGTGATAAATCTGGATCCACCTCTATGGACTTCAAGGACCTGGAACTCTGGAAATATTCCCAGTGTGAAGGTAGAACTCTGATCATTGATAAAGTTACTGGACATGAAGAACCAGATGTTCTGAGGAGGTTCTGGGAGGAGGAGCTGATTACTTATGACTGAAATATCTCACCAGTGTTTCAGTATCTTTGTTTTACACTTTAATTTGTCTGAATTTAAACCCCATGTCTGGGTTCATTCAGGACGAACAGGCAACTACAGAATTAGCTCGAATCGCTGGACAGTTTGCAGAAGAAGAAGAGAAACCTGAAAATCACAGCAGCAGCAAAGGAGACGACCTGCTGGCAATGATGGACCACCTCTGACCTCTGACCTACAGGACGACATGAAGGTTCAACGACATTTATTGTTTTGATTAACTCTCCTTTTGTCCTCATTTATGGGCACCAAAAATATTGTTTCCTTGTCTGAAAAAAAACAAAAAATTCAGCAACAAAATTCACCAAATTTCTGAAAACTGGCAAAACCTTCAGGAAGAAAATTCCAATAATTCCTTAAAAATTTCCCTTAAAGGTTTTATTTAAAAAAAAAAATCTCCCAAATTTGGCAAGAAGATTCTTGTAAATATTTTCAAAAATGAGTAAAAATCTTCCAAAAAAATCCTAAAAATATCTGAAGTGATTCCATATATATCAGTAAAACATTCACATAAAAATCGTCCTGATTTTTATGTGAATTTTCTTAAAGAAACATTTTTAACATTTCTTTTTTTCCACCAAAAAATGTTCAAAGATTTCCCAAAAATGTTGAAAATGTGGACATCAGAAGTTTCACTGAGAAAATATATATTTTTCCACATTTTCAAACTTTAAAACGGGTCGATTTGACCTGCAGGACGACATGAGGGTTAACATCAACTCATCATCTCTCACTTCTTTTCAGTCTCAAATATGCAGTTTTCAATGATTACTTGATCATATCTTCAGTACAATACGTAAATATGCAGACATAAACACATGTACAGTCAGAGAAAATAGCTCTCTATGTTTATTTGCACTTGGAAAAGCACCATGAAGGAACTACAGACTGGACTTGCTGTGCTGAGTGACTGTTTTCTTTTGAATTCTATCCAGTAAAGCAATAATTTCTATTTTTTTGTTGCTGCAGGTTTGTGTTTTTAAACGCTGAAATATTAAATCAGTGATAAATGTCAGCAGGATTCAGGGAAACTGTTTCATTTTTCTGTTTTATACGTCCCAGTATTTGAGGGAAGCTTCTCTCTTTTTTTCTTTTTTTTTAAACTTGTATTTTATTAAATTTTATAACACACAAAAAACAAACAAACAAACAAAAAAAAAAAAGGGGGGTGACACCAAAAGGGTTGCACATTTAGTTATTTTGCTTATACTTTGTCCATTTTTTGTTCATCTGTGGTTCTTGTAGTCTCAGTCGATGGGTTCGTCTCTCCATTGTAAATATTGTTGCCATCCACTGTTCCTTTGAAGGGACAACAGTTTGTCCCCATTTCCTTGTTATACATTTCTTTGCTGCAATTAACATTGTCTTTACCAAATATCTATCACTTTCATAAATAGAACCATCGGTAAAGTTGCACAGATAGAACAAATCCGGTTTCAATGGTATTACGTAACCCAACACTTTGAAAGAAAACATTACAGATATTTTTCCAAAATTCTGAAAGTTTCGGACATTTCCAAAAGATATGTGAATGGTCAGCATCTATCTCCCCACATTCTCTCCAGCAATTCTGATGTTTCTTTAACTGTTTACTTTTAGACTTTGGTGTAATAAAAAATCGTATAAGATTTTTCCAGGCGAACTCCCTCCACATCCGAGAGCTCGTGGTTGTATGGTGAAAACTCCACATGTTCAACCACTCATTTTCTTGGATTGTTATATTAAATTCTTTTTCCCACTTTGCTTTTACTTTATGTGTTGTGTGTTTATTGATTTTTATTAAGGCTTTATATAGAGTTGAGATTATCCTAACATTACTGTCTTTATAGGCTTTAGTCATTATTTGGACGATGTCACTCTCTTCCATGGAGGGAATCACCTGGATTTCTTTATTATGATAGTCTCTCATTTGAAGGTAACGGAAGAAATTATATTTTCCAAGATCAAACCTTTGTTGCAAATTCCAGAAGCTCTCCAGCTTCCCATTGTTTTCCAGAACACACCAAGCTGTAACTCCTTTTATTGCCCAGTTTTTGTAAGTTTGGTCAAACTTAGCTGGTGTAAATTTATGATCATGACCGATCCATTTCAATTTGTTAGTTTGTCTTTTAATTCTGTGTATCTTAATTATTTTAAACCAAACATTGAAAGTATGGTTAGTTATTGGATCTAAATGTATTTTATTTTTGTCATATATTTCTTTGTCTCCAAGGAGGCTTTGGATTGGTTGTTTTAGTGATCCAGTCTCAATATCTTTCCATCTACTACAGTAGAATGGATTGCACCAGCAATATATGTATTTTAATTGTGCAGCCTGATAGTATTCTTTCAACTTTGGTAACGCCATCCCTCCTTTCTCTTTGGGAAGCTGGAGAGTACCATACTTGACCCTTGGTCTCTTACTATCCCAAACAAACCTGGATATTAATTTATCCCATGCTGTAAATTGAGTTTGGGTGACCTCTACTGGTAAAGCTTGAAACAAAAACAAGAATCTAGGTAAAATGTTCATTTTTACAGTTTCAACTCTGGAACTTAAATCCAAGGGCAAAGTTGACCACCTTTCTATGTCTTTCAGTATATTTTCTTGGACTTGTGAATAGTTCTTTTTATTTAAATCTTGAAAATTTTGTGTCACTTCAATTCCTAGGTATTTAATTGATTGCATTTTCCAATTAAATTTATAAGTTTTTTTTAATATTTTTAGAGGGTTCATTGTAGCATTCACTCTGGAATAGTAATGAACAGACACCTGCCCGTCACAATCAGTCTCAATCAGTCACAATCAGTTGCAGTCAGTCACTTCCATATTATTGGACCTTCTCACAGTCACTCTCAACACCTCAGCCAATCACCTCTCACACCTGGAATCCACCCCTGTTCCTTTGTTTGAAGCCCATCAGCTTCATTCAGTCACAGACAGTCACTGAACAGCAGGATCACCCCACAGCACTCATCTCTGGAAACCATTCACTTTTTACAAGCCTGGAACCCTGGAAATAACAGCATCAAAGAGGACGTGAAAGAGGACGTGAGTTCAAACTCTGGTTCAGCATGTTGGAAGTTGGTTAATATTATGCCATGGCTCATTATAATACTCATGCTAACAGGCCTGCAGCTGCTTTTGGATTTCTGGATGCCACCCACCTGAACCCACATTGTGCTGAACATTGAATATTGGTGAACAACTAGTATGACAAATGGCTGATGATGATGATGATGATGATGATAATGATGATAATGATGATGATAATTAGGAAGCCTGTCTGCTGAACAGGTTAGGCTTGAACCGATGGCGAGCTGCCCTGGACCACCCTGGACAACCGTCTGACACGTTTCACCCCTTCACCCACCCCACTCATTGGCAGGTCTAAAGCCCCACAGCTTCATCCTTCCAGAATGGTGTGGTAGGACTTTATAGGACTTTATAGGACTTTATAGGACTTTATAGGACTTTATAGGACTTTATAGGACTTTATAGGACTTTGTTGGATTTGTTGAACTTTGTTGGAATTTGTTGGAATTAGAAGAAATTAGTTGGAGCTGTTTTCTGAATCAGCTTATCGTTCACTTCAACCAGGAATTGTCAATGGATTATTGATAATTGAACTAAGCACATAGTCACTTTATATTGTTGAAAGTGAAGTTGCTTAGGCTTCATTGATTGATTGAAGGACAGGTGAAGGTTGATTTTCTTGATTTTCTGATTCTGATTTTCGGTTATTGTTTTGTGTTTTGTATTATTATTTTGATCATTGGTTTTGCCTTGATGTATTCAAGTATTTTCTGTTGATTATTTTTAATACATTACCGGTAAACTAAATTTTGTGTTCCGTCTTCATTAATTTTCACACAGCTCCCAGAGCGAACCTTATCACAGCCTAGCCCATAACTAATGGTAGCCTATTTCCATTTTGCAAGTGCTACATCATAGTTAAAGGTTAATATTTGAGTTTTTGAAATATTTATTTTATATCCTGACAAATATTCTCTCTTTAACAGGTTCTACTGTACTTCTAGTCAATAATCAACAGACATTAAATCTGTTAGTCTATCAACAGAAAAAACAGCTGATCTGATGGTTAGATAATAGTTTTTCTCATGTTTGTAAGAAAAAAGTCAAAATATGGTGAACATAAAATCTCAAATGTGAGAATTTGATCCTTTTCTTCCTCAGACATGAAGTTAAACTGAATCAATTTGGATTTTTCCAAACAAAACGAGATATTTTAGGCATCACTTTGGAATGTGGGAAACATTTTTTACAGTTTAGAATCAAAACAGTTCATCAATTACTGGTAAACGAGAAGTTAAAAAGCAGATTAACTGGAAATAAAATAATTATCAGGAGCAGCAATAGTTGAAGATCACGATTCATTTTAATTTTACTTTTCTGTTATAAAAACAAAATAAATATGATTAAATGATCAGATTTTCAACATAATATTGATGTGTTTGCACTTTGAGCTGCATTTCTGGTATGAATGGTGCTAAAGAAATAAAGTTTTATATTCCTCTTATGATGCATTACAGATGTTTATTGATTTCTTTATTTATTCCTTGTGTGTACTAAATAATTTAAAGCTGTGCAGATGTTTATTGCTGTTATTTCATATGCATTTCTTTAAATTCATTTTGTTATGTTTTTTATAACCTCTGTGCTCTCAGGGTCCGTGTACGGATCTGGTAATTGGATTTTCCGTTCTGAAACGAGTATTGAAAAACAAAAAACAGTGGTTATTTGATTTTCGTTTTAAAATACAAATATTAAAATTGAAATATGAGGCGTTTTTCCTTTTCGTGATCAAAAAGGGATATACGATTTTTTTTTTTTAAATGTTTTGATTTTCGTTTTATATTTAGAATAACAAGAAAGTAAAATCAGTAAGAGACAGAAACGAAAAAAGGTCAGTTTTTTTTATTTTCTGAGACCGGAAGTGGTCATCAGCAAGGGTGGAGCCAAACAGAGTTCGGTCCATAGACTGGATATAATTTTTTTTGTTAGTTTTCATGGTCAAAATGAGAGATCAGGTGGCTGATCTTAAAATAAATCAATGTTGATTTTTTTTTTATAAAGCGTTAAAGTTTTGCGAAGCCAGGGGGCGGGACTACTTGATTGACAGTCTGGTCTGGAATAATTGACAGGTCCTATGGAGGAGGCAGCAGAGACTCTGCTCTCCTCGTTTGGCTTAATTCTGACATAATAACTGTTGGTTTATTTATCGGTGGAGTAGCAGAACATTTTCCAGACAGAAATTTATGATGATTTTTTTTCAAAGAAAACCTTTCTGCAGTGTTTTTCACGGCCTCCTTTACATTATTTCATCATATGACACGTTTTTACAACATGTTTGAAAAATCGCATTTTTTTTCGACATAGTATAGTAAGGCGTTTTTTTTGCGGCAAAATTCATGTTGATTTTTTTTCAAAGAAAACCTTTCTGGTGTGTTTTTCACGGCCACCTTTACATTATTTCATCATATGGCACGTTTCTACATGTTTGAAAAATTGCATTTTTTTTTCATCATAGTTTAGTATGTCGTCCAAAATGTCACAAAAACGTCATAGTTTATGATGTCGTCCAAGAGCTGAAAAAAAGCTGTCCAGGTAGATCAACTGGTTAAGAGGGTGACTCATGAATAAAGCTACATTGGAGACACAGGTTCGATTTCAGCTTTGGGAACAAAAAGATCTAAAAAGTACTCTTTGTCATTCAAAATATTATGAAAACCTCATAGTTCTGTATGTTGTCCAAACAATGGAAAAAAAACATCATAGTTTAGTATGTCGTCCAAAATGTGACAAGAGCGCCAAAATTCATGATTATTGTTTTTTCAAAGAAAACCTTTCTGGTGTGTTTTTCACGGCCTCCTTTACATTATTTCATCATATGGCACGTTTTTACAACATGTTTGAAAAATCGCATTTTTTTTCGACATAGTATAGTAAGGCGTTTTTTTTGCGCCAAAATTCATGATGATTTTTTTTCCAAGAAAACCTTTCTGGTGTGTTTTTCACAGCCTCCTTTACATTATTTCATCATATGACACGTTTTTACAACATGTTTGAAAAATCGCATTTTTTTTCGACATAGTATAGTAAGGCGTTTTTTTTGCGGCAAAATTCATGTTGATTTTTTTTTCCAAGAAAACCTTTCTGGTGTGTTTTTCACGGCCTCCTTTACATTATTTCATCATATGACACGTTTTTACAACATGTTTGAAAAATCGCATTTTTTTTCGACATAGTATAGTAAGGCGTTTTTTTTGCGCCAAAATTCATGATGATTTTTTTTTCAAAGAAAACCTTTCTGGTGTGTTTTTCACGGCCTCCTTTACATTATTTCATCATATGGCACGTTTTTACAACATGTTGAAAAATCGCATTTTTTTTCGACATAGTATAGTAAGGCGTTTTTTTTGCGCCAAAATTCATAATGATTTTTTTTTCAAAGAAAACCTTTCTGGTGTGTTTTTCACGGCCTCCTTTACATTATTTCATCATATGGCACGTTTTTACAACATGTTTGAAAAATCGCATTTTTTTTCGACATAGTATAGTAAGGCGTTTTTTTTGCGGCAAAATTCATGTTGATTTTTTTTTCAAAGAAAACCTTTCTGGTGTGTTTTTCACGGCCTCCTTTACATTATTTCATCATATGACACGTTTTTACAACATGTTTGAAAAATCGCATTTTTTTTCGACATAGTATAGTAAGGCGTTTTTTTTTGCGCCAAAATTCATAATGATTTTTTTTCCAAGAAAACCTTTCTGGTGTGTTTTTCACGGCCTCCTTTACATTATTTCATCATATGGCACGTTTTTACAACATGTTTGAAAAATCGCATTTTTTTTCGACATAGTATAGTAAGGCGTTTTTTTTGCGCCAAAATTCATATGATTTTTTTTTCAAAGAAAACCTTTCTGGTGTGTTTTTCACGGCCTCCTTTACATTCATTTCATCATATGGACATCGTTTTTTACAACATGTTTGAAAAATCTGCATTTTTTTTTCCGACATAGTATAGTAAGGCGTTTTTTTTGCGCCAAAATTCATAATTGATTTTTTTTTCAAAGAAAACCTTTCTGGTGTGTTTTTCACGGCCTCCTTTACATTATTTCATCATATGGCACGTTTTTACAACATGTTTGAAAAATCGCATTTTTTTTCGACATAGTATAGTAAGGCGTTTTTTTTGCGCCAAAATTCATGATGATTTTTTTTTCAAAGAAAACCTTTCTGGTGTGTTTTTCACGGCCTCCTTTACATTATTTCATCATATGACACGTTTTTACAACATGTTTGAAAAATCGCATTTTTTTTTCGACATAGTATAGTAAGGCGTTTTTTTTGCGCCAAAATTCATGATGATTTTTTTTTCAAAGAAAACCTTTCTGGTGTGTTTTTCACGGCCTCCTTTACATTATTTCATCATATGGCACGTTTTTACAACATGTTTGAAAAATCGCATTTTTTTTCGACATAGTATAGTAAGGCGTTTTTTTTGCGCCAAAATTCATGATGATTTTTTTTTCAAAGAAAACCTTTCTGGTGTGTTTTTCACGGCCTCCTTTACATTATTTCATCATATGGCACGTTTTTACAACATGTTTGAAAAATCGCATTTTTTTTCGACATAGTATAGTAAGGCGTTTTTTTTGCGCCAAAATTCATGATGATTTTTTTTTCAAAGAAAACCTTTCTGGTGTGTTTTTCACGGCCTCCTTTACATTATTTCATCATATGGCACGTTTTTACAACATGTTTGAAAAATCGCATTTTTTTTTCGACATAGTATAGTAAGGCGTTTTTTTTGCGCCAAAATTCATGTTGATTTTTTTTTCAAAGAAAACCTTTCTGGAGTGTTTTTCACGGCCTCCTTTACATTATTTCATCATATGGCACGTTTTTACAACATGTTTGAAAAATCGCATTTTTTTTCGACATAGTATAGTAAGGCGTTTTTTTTGCGCCAAAATTCATGATGATTTTTTTTCAAAGAAAACCTTTCTGGTGTGTTTTTCACGGCCTCCTTTACATTATTTCATCATATGGCACGTTTTTACAACATGTTTGAAAAATCGCATTTTTTTTCGACATAGTATAGTAAGGCGTTTTTTTTGCGCCAAAATTCATGATGATTTTTTTTTCAAAGAAAACCTTTCTGGTGTGTTTTTCACGGCCTCCTTTACATTATTTCATCATATGGCACGTTTTTACAACATGTTTGAAAAATCGCATTTTTTTTCGACATAGTATAGTAAGGCGTTTTTTTTGCGCCAAAATTCATGATGATTTTTTTTTCAAAGAAAACCTTTCTGGAGTGTTTTTCACGGCCTCCTTTACATTATTTCATCATATGGCACGTTTTTACAACATGTTTGAAAAATCGCATTTTTTTTTCGACATAGTATAGTAAGGCGTTTTTTTTGCGCCAAAATTCATGATGATTTTTTTTTCAAAGAAAACCTTTCTGGAGTGTTTTTCACGGCCTCCTTTACATTATTTCATCATATGGCACGTTTTTACAACATGTTTGAAAAATCGCATTTTTTTTCGACATAGTATAGTAAGGCGTTTTTTTTGCGCCAAAATTCATGATGATTTTTTTTTCAAAGAAAACCTTTCTGGAGTGTTTTTCACGGCCTCCTTTACATTATTTCATCATATGGCACGTTTTTACAACATGTTTGAAAAATCGCATTTTTTTTCGACATAGTATAGTAAGGCGTTTTTTTTGCGCCAAAATTCATGATGATTTTTTTTTCAAAGAAAACCTTTCTGGAGTGTTTTTCACGGCCTCCTTTACATTATTTCATCATATGGCACGTTTTTACAACATGTTTGAAAAATCGCATTTTTTTTCGACATAGTATAGTAAGGCGTTTTTTTTGCGCCAAAATTCATGATGATTTTTTTTTCAAAGAAAACCTTTCTGGAGTGTTTTTCACGGCCTCCTTTACATTATTTCATCATATGGCACGTTTTTACAACATGTTTGAAAAATCGCATTTTTTTTCGACATAGTATAGTAAGGCGTTTTTTTTGCGCCAAAATTCATGATGATTTTTTTTTCAAAGAAAACCTTTCTGGAGTGTTTTTCACGGCCTCCTTTACATTATTTCATCATATGGCACGTTTTTACAACATGTTTGAAAAATCGCATTTTTTTTCGACATAGTATAGTAAGGCGTTTTTTTTGCGCCAAAATTCATGATGATTTTTTTTTCAAAGAAAACCTTTCTGGAGTGTTTTTCACGGCCTCCTTTACATTATTTCATCATATGGCACGTTTTTACAACATGTTTGAAAAATCGCATTTTTTTTTCGACATAGTATAGTAAGGCGTTTTTTTTGCGCCAAAATTCATGATGATTTTTTTTTCAAAGAAAACCTTTCTGGAGTGTTTTTCACGGCCTCCTTTACATTATTTCATCATATGGCACGTTTTTACAACATGTTTGAAAAATCGCATTTTTTTTCGACATAGTATAGTAAGGCGTTTTTTTTGCGCCAAAATTCATGATGATTTTTTTTTCAAAGAAAACCTTTCTGGAGTGTTTTTCACGGCCTCCTTTACATTATTTCATCATATGGCACGTTTTTACAACATGTTTGAAAAATCGCATTTTTTTTCGACATAGTATAGTAAGGCGTTTTTTTTGCGCCAAAATTCATGATGATTTTTTTTTCAAAGAAAACCTTTCTGGAGTGTTTTTCACGGCCTCCTTTACATTATTTCATCATATGGCACGTTTTTACAACATGTTTGAAAAATCGCATTTTTTTTCGACATAGTATAGTAAGGCGTTTTTTTTGCGCCAAAATTCATGATGATTTTTTTTTCAAAGAAAACCTTTCTGGAGTGTTTTTCACGGCCTCCTTTACATTATTTCATCATATGGCACGTTTTTACAACATGTTTGAAAAATCGCATTTTTTTTCGACATAGTATAGTAAGGCGTTTTTTTTGCGCCAAAATTCATGATGATTTTTTTTTCAAAGAAAACCTTTCTGGAGTGTTTTTCACGGCCTCCTTTACATTATTTCATCATATGGCACGTTTTTACAACATGTTTGAAAAATCGCATTTTTTTTCGACATAGTATAGTAAGGCGTTTTTTTTGCGCCAAAATTCATGATGATTTTTTTTTCAAAGAAAACCTTTCTGGAGTGTTTTTCACGGCCTCCTTTACATTATTTCATCATATGGCACGTTTTTACAACATGTTTGAAAAATCGCATTTTTTTTCGACATAGTATAGTAAGGCGTTTTTTTTTGCGCCAAAATTCATGATGATTTTTTTTTCAAAGAAAACCTTTCTGGAGTGTTTTTCACGGCCTCCTTTACATTATTTCATCATATGGCACGTTTTTACAACATGTTTGAAAAATCGCATTTTTTTTCGACATAGTATAGTAAGGCGTTTTTTTTGCGCCAAAATTCATGATGATTTTTTTTTCAAAGAAAACCTTTCTGGAGTGTTTTTCACGGCCTCCTTTACATTATTTCATCATATGGCACGTTTTTACAACATGTTTGAAAAATCGCATTTTTTTTCGACATAGTATAGTAAGGCGTTTTTTTTGCGCCAAAATTCATGATGATTTTTTTTTCAAAGAAAACCTTTCTGGAGTGTTTTTCACGGCCTCCTTTACATTATTTCATCATATGGCACGTTTTTACAACATGTTTGAAAAATCGCATTTTTTTTCGACATAGTATAGTAAGGCGTTTTTTTTGCGCCAAAATTCATGATGATTTTTTTTTCAAAGAAAACCTTTCTGGAGTGTTTTTCACGGCCTCCTTTACATTATTTCATCATATGGCACGTTTTTACAACATGTTTGAAAAATCGCATTTTTTTTCGACATAGTATAGTAAGGCGTTTTTTTTGCGCCAAAATTCATGATGATTTTTTTTTCAAAGAAAACCTTTCTGGAGTGTTTTTCACGGCCTCCTTTACATTATTTCATCATATGGCACGTTTTTACAACATGTTTGAAAAATCGCATTTTTTTTCGACATAGTATAGTAAGGCGTTTTTTTTTGCGCCAAAATTCATGATGATTTTTTTTTCAAAGAAAACCTTTCTGGAGTGTTTTTCACGGCCTCCTTTACATTATTTCATCATATGGCACGTTTTTACAACATGTTTGAAAAATCGCATTTTTTTTCGACATAGTATAGTAAGGCGTTTTTTTTGCGCCAAAATTCATGATGATTTTTTTTTCAAAGAAAACCTTTCTGGAGTGTTTTTCACGGCCTCCTTTACATTATTTCATCATATGGCACGTTTTTACAACATGTTTGAAAAATCGCATTTTTTTTCGACATAGTATAGTAAGGCGTTTTTTTTGCGCCAAAATTCATGATGATTTTTTTTTCAAAGAAAACCTTTCTGGAGTGTTTTTCACGGCCTCCTTTACATTATTTCATCATATGGCACGTTTTTACAACATGTTTGAAAAATCGCATTTTTTTTCGACATAGTATAGTAAGGCGTTTTTTTTGCGCCAAAATTCATGATGATTTTTTTTCAAAGAAAACCTTTCTGGAGTGTTTTTCACGGCCTCCTTTACATTATTTCATCATATGGCACGTTTTTACAACATGTTTGAAAAATCGCATTTTTTTTCGACATAGTATAGTAAGGCGTTTTTTTTGCGCCAAAATTCATGATGATTTTTTTTCAAAGAAAACCTTTCTGGTGTGTTTTTCACGGCCTCCTTTACATTATTTCATCATATGGCACGTTTTTACAACATGTTTGAAAAATCGCATTTTTTTTCGACATAGTATAGTAAGGCGTTTTTTTTGCGCCAAAATTCATGATGATTTTTTTTTCAAAGAAAACCTTTCTGGAGTGTTTTTCACGGCCTCCTTTACATTATTTCATCATATGGCACGTTTTTACAACATGTTTGAAAAATCGCATTTTTTTTCGACATAGTATAGTAAGGCGTTTTTTTTGCGCCAAAATTCATGATGATTTTTTTTTCAAAGAAAACCTTTCTGGAGTGTTTTTCACGGCCTCCTTTACATTATTTCATCATATGGCACGTTTTTACAACATGTTTGAAAAATCGCATTTTTTTTTCGACATAGTATAGTAAGGCGTTTTTTTTTGCGCCAAAATTCATGATGATTTTTTTTCAAAGAAAACCTTTCTGGAGTGTTTTTCACGGCCTCCTTTACATTATTTCATCATATGGCACGTTTTTACAACATGTTTGAAAAATCGCATTTTTTTTTCGACATAGTATAGTAAGGCGTTTTTTTTGCGCCAAAATTCATGATGATTTTTTTTTCAAAGAAAACCTTTCTGGAGTGTTTTTCACGGCCTCCTTTACATTATTTCATCATATGGCACGTTTTTACAACATGTTTGAAAAATCGCATTTTTTTTCGACATAGTATAGTAAGGCGTTTTTTTTGCGCCAAAATTCATGATGATTTTTTTTTCAAAGAAAACCTTTCTGGAGTGTTTTTCACGGCCTCCTTTACATTATTTCATCATATGGCACGTTTTTACAACATGTTTGAAAAATCGCATTTTTTTTCGACATAGTATAGTAAGGCGTTTTTTTTGCGCCAAAATTCATGATGATTTTTTTTTCAAAGAAAACCTTTCTGGAGTGTTTTTCACGGCCTCCTTTACATTATTTCATCATATGGCACGTTTTTACAACATGTTTGAAAAATCGCATTTTTTTTCGACATAGTATAGTAAGGCGTTTTTTTTGCGCCAAAATTCATGATGATTTTTTTTTCAAAGAAAACCTTTCTGGAGTGTTTTTCACGCCCTCCTTTACATTATTTCATCATATGGCACGTTTTTACAACATGTTTGAAAAATCGCATTTTTTTTCGACATAGTATAGTAAGGCGTTTTTTTTGCGCCAAAATTCATGATGATTTTTTTTTCAAAGAAAACCTTTCTGGAGTGTTTTTCACGGCCTCCTTTACATTATTTCATCATATGGCACGTTTTTACAACATGTTTGAAAAATCGCATTTTTTTTCGACATAGTATAGTAAGGCGTTTTTTTTGCGCCAAAATTCATGATGATTTTTTTTTCAAAGAAAACCTTTCTGGAGTGTTTTTCACGCCTCCTTTACATTATTTCATCATATGGCACGTTTTTACAACATGTTTGAAAAATCGCATTTTTTTTCGACATAGTATAGTAAGGCGTTTTTTTTGCGCCAAAATTCATGATGATTTTTTTTTCAAAGAAAACCTTTCTGGAGTGTTTTTCACGGCCTCCTTTACATTATTTCATCATATGGCACGTTTTTACAACATGTTTGAAAAATCGCATTTTTTTTCGACATAGTATAGTAAGGCGTTTTTTTTTGCGCCAAAATTCATGATGATTTTTTTTTCAAAGAAAACCTTTCTGGAGTGTTTTTCACGGCCTCCTTTACATTATTTCATCATATGGCACGTTTTTACAACATGTTTGAAAAATCGCATTTTTTTTCGACATAGTATAGTAAGGCGTTTTTTTTGCGCCAAAATTCATGATGATTTTTTTTTCAAAGAAAACCTTTCTGGAGTGTTTTTCACGGCCTCCTTTACATTATTTCATCATATGGCACGTTTTTACAACATGTTTGAAAAATCGCATTTTTTTTCGACATAGTATAGTAAGGCGTTTTTTTTGCGCCAAAATTCATGATGATTTTTTTTTCAAAGAAAACCTTTCTGGAGTGTTTTTCACGCCTCCTTTACATTATTTCATCATATGGCACGTTTTTACAACATGTTTGAAAAATCGCATTTTTTTTCGACATAGTATAGTAAGGCGTTTTTTTTGCGCCAAAATTCATGATGATTTTTTTTTCAAAGAAAACCTTTCTGGAGTGTTTTTCACGGCCTCCTTTACATTATTTCATCATATGGCACGTTTTTACAACATGTTTGAAAAATCGCATTTTTTTTCGACATAGTATAGTAAGGCGTTTTTTTTGCGCCAAAATTCATGATGATTTTTTTTCAAAGAAAACCTTTCTGGAGTGTTTTTCACGGCCTCCTTTACATTATTTCATCATATGGCACGTTTTTACAACATGTTTGAAAAATCGCATTTTTTTTCGACATAGTATAGTAAGGCGTTTTTTTTGCGCCAAAATTCATGATGATTTTTTTTTCAAAGAAAACCTTTCTGGAGTGTTTTTCACGCCTCCTTTACATTATTTCATCATATGGCACGTTTTTACAACATGTTTGAAAAATCGCATTTTTTTTCGACATAGTATAGTAAGGCGTTTTTTTTGCGCCAAAATTCATGATGATTTTTTTTTCAAAGAAAACCTTTCTGGAGTGTTTTTCACGGCCTCCTTTACATTATTTCATCATATGGCACGTTTTTACAACATGTTTGAAAAATCGCATTTTTTTTCGACATAGTATAGTAAGGCGTTTTTTTTGCGCCAAAATTCATGATGATTTTTTTTTCAAAGAAAACCTTTCTGGAGTGTTTTTCACGGCCTCCTTTACATTATTTCATCATATGGCACGTTTTTACAACATGTTTGAAAAATCGCATTTTTTTTCGACATAGTATAGTAAGGCGTTTTTTTTGCGCCAAAATTCATGATGATTTTTTTTTCAAAGAAAACCTTTCTGGAGTGTTTTTCACGGCCTCCTTTACATTATTTCATCATATGGCACGTTTTTACAACATGTTTGAAAAATCGCATTTTTTTTCGACATAGTATAGTAAGGCGTTTTTTTTGCGCCAAAATTCATGATGATTTTTTTTTCAAAGAAAACCTTTCTGGAGTGTTTTTCACGGCCTCCTTTACATTATTTCATCATATGGCACGTTTTTACAACATGTTTGAAAAATCGCATTTTTTTTCGACATAGTATAGTAAGGCGTTTTTTTTGCGCCAAAATTCATGATGATTTTTTTTTCAAAGAAAACCTTTCTGGAGTGTTTTTCACGGCCTCCTTTACATTATTTCATCATATGGCACGTTTTTACAACATGTTTGAAAAATCGCATTTTTTTTCGACATAGTATAGTAAGGCGTTTTTTTTGCGCCAAAATTCATGATGATTTTTTTTTCAAAGAAAACCTTTCTGGAGTGTTTTTCACGGCCTCCTTTACATTATTTCATCATATGGCACGTTTTTACAACATGTTTGAAAAATCGCATTTTTTTTCGACATAGTATAGTAAGGCGTTTTTTTTGCGCCAAAATTCATGATGATTTTTTTTTCAAAGAAAACCTTTCTGGAGTGTTTTTCACGGCCTCCTTTACATTATTTCATCATATGGCACGTTTTTACAACATGTTTGAAAAATCGCATTTTTTTTCGACATAGTATAGTAAGGCGTTTTTTTTGCGCCAAAATTCATGATGATTTTTTTTTCAAAGAAAACCTTTCTGGAGTGTTTTTCACGGCCTCCTTTACATTATTTCATCATATGGCATGTTTTTACAACATGTTTGAAAAATCGCATTTTTTTTCGACATAGTATAGTAAGGCGTTTTTTTTGCGCCAAAATTCATGATGATTTTTTTTTCAAAGAAAACCTTTCTGGAGTGTTTTTCACGGCCTCCTTTACATTATTTCATCATATGGCATGTTTTTACAACATGTTTGAAAAATCGCATTTTTTTTCGACATAGTATAGTAAGGCGTTTTTTTTGCGCCAAAATTCATGATGATTTTTTTTTCAAAGAAAACCTTTCTGGAGTGTTTTTCACGGCCTCCTTTACATTATTTCATCATATGGCACGTTTTTACAACATGTTTGAAAAATCGCATTTTTTTTTCGACATAGTATAGTAAGGCGTTTTTTTTGCGCCAAAATTCATGATGATTTTTTTTTCAAAGAAAACCTTTCTGGAGTGTTTTTCACGGCCTCCTTTACATTATTTCATCATATGGCACGTTTTTACAACATGTTTGAAAAATCGCATTTTTTTTCGACATAGTATAGTAAGGCGTTTTTTTTTGCGCCAAAATTCATGATGATTTTTTTTTCAAAGAAAACCTTTCTGGTGTGTTTTTCACGGCCTCCTTTACATTATTTCATCATATGGCACGTTTTTACAACATGTTTGAAAAATCGCATTTTTTTTCGACATAGTATAGTAAGGCGTTTTTTTTGCGCCAAAATTCATAATGATTTTTTTTTCCAAGAAAACCTTTCTGGTGTGTTTTTCACGGCCTCCTTTACATTATTTCATCATATGACACGTTTTTACAACATGTTTGAAAAATCGCATTTTTTTTCGACATAGTATAGTAAGGCGTTTTTTTTTGCGCCAAAATTCATTATGATTTTTTTTTCAAGAAAACCTTTCTGGTGTGTTTTTCACGGCCTCCTTTACATTATTTCATCATATGGCATGTTTTTACAACATGTTTGAAAAATCGCATTTTTTTTCGACATAGTATAGTAAGGCGTTTTTTTTGCGCCAAAATTCATAATGATTTTTTTTTCAAGAAAACCTTTCTGGTGTGTTTTTCACGGCCTCCTTTACATTATTTCATCATATGGCACGTTTTTACAACATGTTTGAAAAATCGCATTTTTTTTTCGACATAGTATAGTAAGGCGTTTTTTTTGCGCCAAAATTCATGATGATTTTTTTTCCAAGAAAACCTTTCTGGTGTGTTTTTCACGGCCTCCTTTACATTATTTCATCATATGACACGTTTTTACAACATGTTTGAAAAATCGCATTTTTTTTCGACATAGTATAGTAAGGCGTTTTTTTTGCGCCAAAATTCATAATGATTTTTTTTTCAAAGAAAACCTTTCTGCAGTGTTTTTCACGGCCTCCTTTACATTATTTCATCATATGGCATGTTTTTACAACATGTTTGAAAAATCGCATTTTTTTTTCGACATAGTATAGTAAGGCGTTTTTTTTGCGCCAAAATTCATGATGATTTTTTTTTCAAAGAAAACCTTTCTGGAGTGTTTTTCACGGCCTCCTTTACATTATTTCATCATATGGCATGTTTTTACAACATGTTTGAAAAATCGCATTTTTTTTTCGACATAGTATAGTAAGGCGTTTTTTTTGCGCCAAAATTCATGATGATTTTTTTTCAAAGAAAACCTTTCTGGTGTGTTTTTCACGGCCTCCTTTACATTATTTCATCATATGACACGTTTTTACAACATGTTTGAAAATTCGCATTTTTTTTCGACATAGTATAGTAAGGCGTTTTTTTTGCGCCAAAATTCATGATGATTTTTTTTCAAAGAAAACCTTTCTGGTGTGTTTTTCACGGCCTCCTTTACATTATTTCATCATATGGCACGTTTTTACAACATGTTTGAAAAATCGCATTTTTTTTCGACATAGTATAGTAAGGCGTTTTTTTTGCGCCAAAATTCATGATGATTTTTTTTTCAAAGAAAACCTTTCTGGAGTGTTTTTCACGGCCTCCTTTACATTATTTCATCATATGGCACGTTTTTACAACATGTTTGAAAAATCGCATTTTTTTTCGACATAGTATAGTAAGGCGTTTTTTTTGCGCCAAAATTCATGATGATTTTTTTTTCAAAGAAAACCTTTCTGGTGTGTTTTTCACGGCCTCCTTTACATTATTTCATCATATGGCACGTTTTTACAACATGTTTGAAAAATCGCATTTTTTTTCGACATAGTATAGTAAGGCGTTTTTTTTGCGCCAAAATTCATGATGATTTTTTTTTCAAAGAAAACCTTTCTGGTGTGTTTTTCACGGCCTCCTTTACATTATTTCATCATATGGCACGTTTTTACAACATGTTTGAAAAATCGCATTTTTTTTCGACATAGTATAGTAAGGCGTTTTTTTTGCGCCAAAATTCATGATGATTTTTTTTTCAAAGAAAACCTTTCTGGAGTGTTTTTCACGGCCTCCTTTACATTATTTCATCATATGGCATGTTTTTACAACATGTTTGAAAAATCGCATTTTTTTTCGACATAGTATAGTAAGGCGTTTTTTTTGCGCCAAAATTCATGATGATTTTTTTTCAAAGAAAACCTTTCTGGTGTGTTTTTCACGGCCTCCTTTACATTATTTCATCATATGGCACGTTTTTACAACATGTTTGAAAAATCGCATTTTTTTTCGACATAGTATAGTAAGGCGTTTTTTTTGCGCCAAAATTCATGATGATTTTTTTTTCAAAGAAAACCTTTCTGGTGTGTTTTTCACGGCCTCCTTTACATTATTTCATCATATGGCACGTTTTTACAACATGTTTGAAAAATCGCATTTTTTTTCGACATAGTATAGTAAGGCGTTTTTTTTGCGCCAAAATTCATGATGATTTTTTTTTCAAAGAAAACCTTTCTGGTGTGTTTTTCACGGCCTCCTTTACATTATTTCATCATATGGCATGTTTTTACAACATGTTTGAAAAATCGCATTTTTTTTCGACATAGTATAGTAAGGCGTTTTTTTTGCGCCAAAATTCATGATGATTTTTTTTTCAAAGAAAACCTTTCTGGAGTGTTTTTCACGGCCTCCTTTACATTATTTCATCATATGGCACGTTTTTACAACATGTTTGAAAAATCGCATTTTTTTTTCGACATAGTATAGTAAGGCGTTTTTTTTGCGCCAAAATTCATGATGATTTTTTTTTCAAAGAAAACCTTTCTGGTGTGTTTTTCACGGCCTCCTTTACATTATTTCATCATATGGCACGTTTTTACAACATGTTTGAAAAATCGCATTTTTTTTCGACATAGTATAGTAAGGCGTTTTTTTTTGCGCCAAAATTCATGATGATTTTTTTTTCAAAGAAAACCTTTCTGGTGTGTTTTTCACGGCCTCCTTTACATTATTTCATCATATGGCACGTTTTTACAACATGTTTGAAAAATCGCATTTTTTTTCGACATAGTATAGTAAGGCGTTTTTTTTGCGCCAAAATTCATGATGATTTTTTTTTCAAAGAAAACCTTTCTGGTGTGTTTTTCACGGCCTCCTTTACATTATTTCATCATATGGCACGTTTTTACAACATGTTTGAAAAATCGCATTTTTTTTCGACATAGTATAGTAAGGCGTTTTTTTTGCGCCAAAATTCATGATGATTTTTTTTTCAAAGAAAACCTTTCTGGTGTGTTTTTCACGGCCTCCTTTACATTATTTCATCATATGGCACGTTTTTACAACATGTTTGAAAAATCGCATTTTTTTTCGACATAGTATAGTAAGGCGTTTTTTTTGCGCCAAAATTCATGATGATTTTTTTTTCAAAGAAAACCTTTCTGGTGTGTTTTTCACGGCCTCCTTTACATTATTTCATCATATGGCACGTTTTTACAACATGTTTGAAAAATCGCATTTTTTTTCGACATAGTATAGTAAGGCGTTTTTTTTGCGCCAAAATTCATGATGATTTTTTTTCAAAGAAAACCTTTCTGGTGTGTTTTTCACGGCCTCCTTTACATTATTTCATCATATGGCACGTTTTTACAACATGTTTGAAAAATCGCATTTTTTTTCGACATAGTATAGTAAGGCGTTTTTTTTGCGCCAAAATTCATGATGATTTTTTTTTCAAAGAAAACCTTTCTGGAGTGTTTTTCACGGCCTCCTTTACATTATTTCATCATATGGCACGTTTTTACAACATGTTTGAAAAATCGCATTTTTTTTTCGACATAGTATAGTAAGGCGTTTTTTTTGCGCCAAAATTCATGATGATTTTTTTTTCAAAGAAAACCTTTCTGGAGTGTTTTTCACGGCCTCCTTTACATTATTTCATCATATGGCATGTTTTTACAACATGTTTGAAAAATCGCATTTTTTTTTCGACATAGTATAGTAAGGCGTTTTTTTTGCGCCAAAATTCATGATGATTTTTTTTTCCAAGAAAACCTTTCTGGTGTGTTTTTCACGGCCTCCTTTACATTATTTCATCATATGGCACGTTTTTACAACATGTTTGAAAAATCGCATTTTTTTTCGACATAGTATAGTAAGGCGTTTTTTTTGCGCCAAAATTCATGATGATTTTTTTTTCAAAGAAAACCTTTCTGGTGTGTTTTTCACGGCCTCCTTTACATTATTTCATCATATGGCACGTTTTTACAACATGTTTGAAAAATCGCATTTTTTTTCGACATAGTATAGTAAGGCGTTTTTTTTTGCGCCAAAATTCATGATGATTTTTTTTTCAAAGAAAACCTTTCTGGAGTGTTTTTCACGGCCTCCTTTACATTATTTCATCATATGGCATGTTTTTACAACATGTTTGAAAAATCGCATTTTTTTTCGACATAGTATAGTAAGGCGTTTTTTTTGCGCCAAAATTCATGATGATTTTTTTTCCAAGAAAACCTTTCTGGTGTGTTTTTCATGGCCTCCTTTACATTATTTCATCATATGGCACGTTTTTACAACATGTTTGAAAAATCGCATTTTTTTTCGACATAGTATAGTAAGGCGTTTTTTTTGCGCCAAAATTCATGATGATTTTTTTTTCAAAGAAAACCTTTCTGGAGTGTTTTTCACGGCCTCCTTTACATTATTTCATCATATGGCATGTTTTTACAACATGTTTGAAAAATCGCATTTTTTTTTCGACATAGTATAGTAAGGCGTTTTTTTTGCGCCAAAATTCATGATGATTTTTTTTTCAAAGAAAACCTTTCTGGAGTGTTTTTCACGGCCTCCTTTACATTATTTCATCATATGGCATGTTTTTACAACATGTTTGAAAAATCGCATTTTTTTTTCGACATAGTATAGTAAGGCGTTTTTTTTGCGCCAAAATTCATGATGATTTTTTTTTCAAAGAAAACCTTTCTGGAGTGTTTTTCACGGCCTCCTTTACATTATTTCATCATATGGCACGTTTTTACAACATGTTTGAAAAATCGCATTTTTTTTCGACATAGTATAGTAAGGCGTTTTTTTTGCGCCAAAATTCATGATGATTTTTTTTTCCAAGAAAACCTTTCTGGTGTGTTTTTCACGGCCTCCTTTACATTATTTCATCATATGGCACGTTTTTACAACATGTTTGAAAAATCGCATTTTTTTTTCGACATAGTATAGTAAGGCGTTTTTTTTGCGCCAAAATTCATGATGATTTTTTTTTCAAAGAAAACCTTTCTGGAGTGTTTTTCACGGCCTCCTTTACATTATTTCATCATATGGCACGTTTTTACAACATGTTTGAAAAATCGCATTTTTTTTTCGACATAGTATAGTAAGGCGTTTTTTTTGCGCCAAAATTCATGATGATTTTTTTTTCAAGAAAACCTTTCTGGAGTGTTTTTCACGGCCTCCTTTACATTATTTCATCATATGGCACGTTTTTACAACATGTTTGAAAAATCGCATTTTTTTTCGACATAGTATAGTAAGGCGTTTTTTTTGCGCCAAAATTCATGATGATTTTTTTTCAAAGAAAACCTTTCTGGAGTGTTTTTCACGGCCTCCTTTACATTATTTCATCATATGGCACGTTTTTACAACATGTTTGAAAAATCGCATTTTTTTTCGACATAGTATAGTAAGGCGTTTTTTTTGCGCCAAAATTCATGATGATTTTTTTTTCAAAGAAAACCTTTCTGGAGTGTTTTTCACGGCCTCCTTTACATTATTTCATCATATGGCATGTTTTTACAACATGTTTGAAAAATCGCATTTTTTTTCGACATAGTATAGTAAGGCGTTTTTTTTGCGCCAAAATTCATGATGATTTTTTTTTCAAAGAAAACCTTTCTGGTGTGTTTTTCACGGCCTCCTTTACATTATTTCATCATATGGCACGTTTTTACAACATGTTTGAAAAATCGCATTTTTTTTCGACATAGTATAGTAAGGCGTTTTTTTTGCGCCAAAATTCATGATGATTTTTTTTTCAAAGAAAACCTTTCTGGAGTGTTTTTCACGGCCTCCTTTACATTATTTCATCATATGGCACGTTTTTACAACATGTTTGAAAAATCGCATTTTTTTTCGACATAGTATAGTAAGGCGTTTTTTTTGCGCCAAAATTCATGATGATTTTTTTTTCAAAGAAAACCTTTCTGGAGTGTTTTTCACGGCCTCCTTTACATTATTTCATCATATGGCATGTTTTTACAACATGTTTGAAAAATCGCATTTTTTTTCGACATAGTATAGTAAGGCGTTTTTTTTGCGCCAAAATTCATGTTGATTTTTTTTTCAAAGAAAACCTTTCTGGAGTGTTTTTCACGGCCTCCTTTACATTATTTCATCATATGGCACGTTTTTACAACATGTTTGAAAAATCGCATTTTTTTTTCGACATAGTATAGTAAGGCGTTTTTTTTGCGCCAAAATTCATGATGATTTTTTTTTCAAAGAAAACCTTTCTGGAGTGTTTTTCACGGCCTCCTTTACATTATTTCATCATATGGCACGTTTTTACAACATGTTTGAAAAATCGCATTTTTTTTCGACATAGTATAGTAAGGCGTTTTTTTTTGCGCCAAAATTCATGATGATTTTTTTTTCAAAGAAAACCTTTCTGGTGTGTTTTTCACGGCCTCCTTTACATTATTTCATCATATGGCACGTTTTTACAACATGTTTGAAAAATCGCATTTTTTTTCGACATAGTATAGTAAGGCGTTTTTTTTGCGCCAAAATTCATGATGATTTTTTTTTCAAAGAAAACCTTTCTGGTGTGTTTTTCACGGCCTCCTTTACATTATTTCATCATATGGCACGTTTTTACAACATGTTTGAAAAATCGCATTTTTTTTCGACATAGTATAGTAAGGCGTTTTTTTTGCGCCAAAATTCATGATGATTTTTTTTTCAAAGAAAACCTTTCTGGAGTGTTTTTCACGGCCTCCTTTACATTATTTCATCATATGGCATGTTTTTACAACATGTTTGAAAAATCGCATTTTTTTTCGACATAGTATAGTAAGGCGTTTTTTTTGCGCCAAAATTCATGATGATTTTTTTTTCAAAGAAAACCTTTCTGGTGTGTTTTTCACGGCCTCCTTTACATTATTTCATCATATGGCACGTTTTTACAACATGTTTGAAAAATCGCATTTTTTTTCGACATAGTATAGTAAGGCGTTTTTTTTGCGCCAAAATTCATGATGATTTTTTTTCAAAGAAAACCTTTCTGGAGTGTTTTTCACGGCCTCCTTTACATTATTTCATCATATGGCACGTTTTTACAACATGTTTGAAAAATCGCATTTTTTTTCGACATAGTATAGTAAGGCGTTTTTTTTGCGCCAAAATTCATAATGATTTTTTTTTCAAAGAAAACCTTTCTGGAGTGTTTTTCACGGCCTCCTTTACATTATTTCATCATATGGCATGTTTTTACAACATGTTTGAAAAATCGCATTTTTTTTTCGACATAGTATAGTAAGGCGTTTTTTTTGCGCCAAAATTCATGATGATTTTTTTTTCAAAGAAAACCTTTCTGGAGTGTTTTTCACGGCCTCCTTTACATTATTTCATCATATGGCATGTTTTTACAACATGTTTGAAAAATCGCATTTTTTTTTCGACATAGTATAGTAAGGCGTTTTTTTTGCGCCAAAATTCATGATGATTTTTTTTTCAAAGAAAACCTTTCTGGAGTGTTTTTCACGGCCTCCTTTACATTATTTCATCATATGGCACGTTTTTACAACATGTTTGAAAAATCGCATTTTTTTTCGACATAGTATAGTAAGGCGTTTTTTTTGCGCCAAAATTCATGATGATTTTTTTTCAAGAAAACCTTTCTGGTGTGTTTTTCACGGCCTCCTTTACATTATTTCATCATATGACACGTTTTTACAACATGTTTGAAAAATCGCATTTTTTTTCGACATAGTATAGTAAGGCGTTTTTTTTGCGCCAAAATTCATGATGATTTTTTTTTCAAAGAAAACCTTTCTGGAGTGTTTTTCACGGCCTCCTTTACATTATTTCATCATATGGCATGTTTTTACAACATGTTTGAAAAATCGCATTTTTTTTCGACATAGTATAGTAAGGCGTTTTTTTTGCGCCAAAATTCATGATGATTTTTTTTTCAAAGAAAACCTTTCTGGAGTGTTTTTCACGGCCTCCTTTACATTATTTCATCATATGGCATGTTTTTACAACATGTTTGAAAAATCGCATTTTTTTTTCGACATAGTATAGTAAGGCGTTTTTTTTGCGCCAAAATTCATGATGATTTTTTTTCAAAGAAAACCTTTCTGGAGTGTTTTTCACGGCCTCCTTTACATTATTTCATCATATGGCACGTTTTTACAACATGTTTGAAAAATCGCATTTTTTTTCGACATAGTATAGTAAGGCGTTTTTTTTGCGCCAAAATTCATGATGATTTTTTTTTCAAAGAAAACCTTTCTGGAGTGTTTTTCACGGCCTCCTTTACATTATTTCATCATATGACACGTTTTTACAACATGTTTGAAAAATCGCATTTTTTTTCGACATAGTATAGTAAGGCGTTTTTTTTGCGCCAAAATTCATGATGATTTTTTTTTCAAAGAAAACCTTTCTGGAGTGTTTTTCACGGCCTCCTTTACATTATTTCATCATATGGCATGTTTTTACAACATGTTTGAAAAATCGCATTTTTTTTCGACATAGTATAGTAAGGCGTTTTTTTTGCGCCAAAATTCATGATGATTTTTTTTTCAAAGAAAACCTTTCTGGAGTGTTTTTCACGGCCTCCTTTACATTATTTCATCATATGGCACGTTTTTACAACATGTTTGAAAAATCGCATTTTTTTTCGACATAGTATAGTAAGGCGTTTTTTTTTGCGCCAAAATTCATGATGATTTTTTTTTCAAAGAAAACCTTTCTGGAGTGTTTTTCACGGCCTCCTTTACATTATTTCATCATATGGCACGTTTTTACAACATGTTTGAAAAATCGCATTTTTTTTCGACATAGTATAGTAAGGCGTTTTTTTTGCGCCAAAATTCATGATGATTTTTTTTTCAAAGAAAACCTTTCTGGAGTGTTTTTCACGGCCTCCTTTACATTATTTCATCATATGGCACGTTTTTACAACATGTTTGAAAAATCGCATTTTTTTTCGACATAGTATAGTAAGGCGTTTTTTTTGCGCCAAAATTCATGATGATTTTTTTTTCAAAGAAAACCTTTCTGGAGTGTTTTTCACGGCCTCCTTTACATTATTTCATCATATGGCACGTTTTTACAACATGTTTGAAAAATCGCATTTTTTTTCGACATAGTATAGTAAGGCGTTTTTTTTGCGCCAAAATTCATGATGATTTTTTTTTCAAAGAAAACCTTTCTGGAGTGTTTTTCACGGCCTCCTTTACATTATTTCATCATATGGCACGTTTTTACAACATGTTTGAAAAATCGCATTTTTTTTCGACATAGTATAGTAAGGCGTTTTTTTTGCGCCAAAATTCATGATGATTTTTTTTTCAAAGAAAACCTTTCTGGAGTGTTTTTCACGGCCTCCTTTACATTATTTCATCATATGGCACGTTTTTACAACATGTTTGAAAAATCGCATTTTTTTTTCGACATAGTATAGTAAGGCGTTTTTTTTGCGCCAAAATTCATGATGATTTTTTTTTCAAAGAAAACCTTTCTGGAGTGTTTTTCACGGCCTCCTTTACATTATTTCATCATATGGCACGTTTTTACAACATGTTTGAAAAATCGCATTTTTTTTCGACATAGTATAGTAAGGCGTTTTTTTTGCGCCAAAATTCATGATGATTTTTTTTTCAAAGAAAACCTTTCTGGAGTGTTTTTCACGGCCTCCTTTACATTATTTCATCATATGGCACGTTTTTACAACATGTTTGAAAAATCGCATTTTTTTTTCGACATAGTATAGTAAGGCGTTTTTTTTGCGCCAAAATTCATGATGATTTTTTTTTCAAAGAAAACCTTTCTGGAGTGTTTTTCACGGCCTCCTTTACATTATTTCATCATATGGCACGTTTTTACAACATGTTTGAAAAATCGCATTTTTTTTTCGACATAGTATAGTAAGGCGTTTTTTTTGCGCCAAAATTCATGATGATTTTTTTTTCAAAGAAAACCTTTCTGGAGTGTTTTTCACGGCCTCCTTTACATTATTTCATCATATGGCACGTTTTTACAACATGTTTGAAAAATCGCATTTTTTTTCGACATAGTATAGTAAGGCGTTTTTTTTGCGCCAAAATTCATGATGATTTTTTTTTCAAAGAAAACCTTTCTGGAGTGTTTTTCACGGCCTCCTTTACATTATTTCATCATATGGCACGTTTTTACAACATGTTTGAAAAATCGCATTTTTTTTTCGACATAGTATAGTAAGGCGTTTTTTTTGCGCCAAAATTCATGATGATTTTTTTTTCAAAGAAAACCTTTCTGGAGTGTTTTTCACGGCCTCCTTTACATTATTTCATCATATGGCACGTTTTTACAACATGTTTGAAAAATCGCATTTTTTTTCGACATAGTATAGTAAGGCGTTTTTTTTGCGCCAAAATTCATGATGATTTTTTTTTCAAAGAAAACCTTTCTGGAGTGTTTTTCACGGCCTCCTTTACATTATTTCATCATATGGCACGTTTTTACAACATGTTTGAAAAATCGCATTTTTTTTTCGACATAGTATAGTAAGGCGTTTTTTTTGCGCCAAAATTCATGATGATTTTTTTTTCAAAGAAAACCTTTCTGGAGTGTTTTTCACGGCCTCCTTTACATTATTTCATCATATGGCACGTTTTTACAACATGTTTGAAAAATCGCATTTTTTTTTCGACATAGTATAGTAAGGCGTTTTTTTTGCGCCAAAATTCATGATGATTTTTTTTTCAAAGAAAACCTTTCTGGAGTGTTTTTCACGGCCTCCTTTACATTATTTCATCATATGGCACGTTTTTACAACATGTTTGAAAAATCGCATTTTTTTTTCGACATAGTATAGTAAGGCGTTTTTTTTGCGCCAAAATTCATGATGATTTTTTTTCAAAGAAAACCTTTCTGGAGTGTTTTTCACGGCCTCCTTTACATTATTTCATCATATGGCACGTTTTTACAACATGTTTGAAAAATCGCATTTTTTTTCGACATAGTATAGTAAGGCGTTTTTTTTGCGCCAAAATTCATGATGATTTTTTTTTCAAAGAAAACCTTTCTGGAGTGTTTTTCACGGCCTCCTTTACATTATTTCATCATATGGCACGTTTTTACAACATGTTTGAAAAATCGCATTTTTTTTCGACATAGTATAGTAAGGCGTTTTTTTTGCGCCAAAATTCATGATGATTTTTTTTTCAAAGAAAACCTTTCTGGAGTGTTTTTCACGGCCTCCTTTACATTATTTCATCATATGGCATGTTTTTACAACATGTTTGAAAAATCGCATTTTTTTTTCGACATAGTATAGTAAGGCGTTTTTTTTGCGCCAAAATTCATGATGATTTTTTTTCAAAGAAAACCTTTCTGGAGTGTTTTTCACGGCCTCCTTTACATTATTTCATCATATGGCACGTTTTTACAACATGTTTGAAAAATCGCATTTTTTTTCGACATAGTATAGTAAGGCGTTTTTTTTGCGCCAAAATTCATGATGATTTTTTTTTCAAAGAAAACCTTTCTGGAGTGTTTTTCACGGCCTCCTTTACATTATTTCATCATATGGCACGTTTTTACAACATGTTTGAAAAATCGCATTTTTTTTCGACATAGTATAGTAAGGCGTTTTTTTTGCGCCAAAATTCATGATGATTTTTTTTCAAAGAAAACCTTTCTGGAGTGTTTTTCACGGCCTCCTTTACATTATTTCATCATATGGCACGTTTTTACAACATGTTTGAAAAATCGCATTTTTTTTCGACATAGTATAGTAAGGCGTTTTTTTTGCGCCAAAATTCATGATGATTTTTTTTTCAAAGAAAACCTTTCTGGAGTGTTTTTCACGGCCTCCTTTACATTATTTCATCATATGGCACGTTTTTACAACATGTTTGAAAAATCGCATTTTTTTTTCGACATAGTATAGTAAGGCGTTTTTTTTGCGCCAAAATTCATGATGATTTTTTTTTCAAAGAAAACCTTTCTGGAGTGTTTTTCACGGCCTCCTTTACATTATTTCATCATATGGCACGTTTTTACAACATGTTTGAAAAATCGCATTTTTTTTTCGACATAGTATAGTAAGGCGTTTTTTTTGCGCCAAAATTCATGATGATTTTTTTTTCAAAGAAAACCTTTCTGGAGTGTTTTTCACGGCCTCCTTTACATTATTTCATCATATGGCACGTTTTTACAACATGTTTGAAAAATCGCATTTTTTTTCGACATAGTATAGTAAGGCGTTTTTTTTGCGCCAAAATTCATGATGATTTTTTTTTCAAAGAAAACCTTTCTGGTGTGTTTTTCACGGCCTCCTTTACATTATTTCATCATATGGCACGTTTTTACAACATGTTTGAAAAATCGCATTTTTTTTCGACATAGTATAGTAAGGCGTTTTTTTTGCGCCAAAATTCATGATGATTTTTTTTTCAAAGAAAACCTTTCTGGAGTGTTTTTCACGGCCTCCTTTACATTATTTCATCATATGGCACGTTTTTACAACATGTTTGAAAAATCGCATTTTTTTTTCGACATAGTATAGTAAGGCGTTTTTTTTTGCGCCAAAATTCATGATGATTTTTTTTTCAAAGAAAACCTTTCTGGAGTGTTTTTCACGGCCTCCTTTACATTATTTCATCATATGGCACGTTTTTACAACATGTTTGAAAAATCGCATTTTTTTTCGACATAGTATAGTAAGGCGTTTTTTTTGCGCCAAAATTCATGATGATTTTTTTTTCAAAGAAAACCTTTCTGGAGTGTTTTTCACGGCCTCCTTTACATTATTTCATCATATGGCACGTTTTTACAACATGTTTGAAAAATCGCATTTTTTTTCGACATAGTATAGTAAGGCGTTTTTTTTGCGCCAAAATTCATGATGATTTTTTTTTCAAAGAAAACCTTTCTGGAGTGTTTTTCACGGCCTCCTTTACATTATTTCATCATATGGCACGTTTTTACAACATGTTTGAAAAATCGCATTTTTTTTTCGACATAGTATAGTAAGGCGTTTTTTTTGCGCCAAAATTCATGATGATTTTTTTTTCAAAGAAAACCTTTCTGGAGTGTTTTTCACGGCCTCCTTTACATTATTTCATCATATGGCACGTTTTTACAACATGTTTGAAAAATCGCATTTTTTTTCGACATAGTATAGTAAGGCGTTTTTTTTGCGCCAAAATTCATGATGATTTTTTTTCAAAGAAAACCTTTCTGGAGTGTTTTTCACGGCCTCCTTTACATTATTTCATCATATGGCACGTTTTTACAACATGTTTGAAAAATCGCATTTTTTTTTCGACATAGTATAGTAAGGCGTTTTTTTTGCGCCAAAATTCATGATGATTTTTTTTTCAAAGAAAACCTTTCTGGAGTGTTTTTCACGGCCTCCTTTACATTATTTCATCATATGGCACGTTTTTACAACATGTTTGAAAAATCGCATTTTTTTTCGACATAGTATAGTAAGGCGTTTTTTTTGCGCCAAAATTCATGATGATTTTTTTTTCAAAGAAAACCTTTCTGGAGTGTTTTTCACGGCCTCCTTTACATTATTTCATCATATGGCACGTTTTTACAACATGTTTGAAAAATCGCATTTTTTTTCGACATAGTATAGTAAGGCGTTTTTTTTGCGCCAAAATTCATGATGATTTTTTTTTCAAAGAAAACCTTTCTGGAGTGTTTTTCACGGCCTCCTTTACATTATTTCATCATATGGCACGTTTTTACAACATGTTTGAAAAATCGCATTTTTTTTTCGACATAGTATAGTAAGGCGTTTTTTTTGCGCCAAAATTCATGATGATTTTTTTTTCAAAGAAAACCTTTCTGGAGTGTTTTTCACGGCCTCCTTTACATTATTTCATCATATGGCACGTTTTTACAACATGTTTGAAAAATCGCATTTTTTTTTCGACATAGTATAGTAAGGCGTTTTTTTTGCGCCAAAATTCATGATGATTTTTTTTTCAAAGAAAACCTTTCTGGAGTGTTTTTCACGGCCTCCTTTACATTATTTCATCATATGGCACGTTTTTACAACATGTTTGAAAAATCGCATTTTTTTTCGACATAGTATAGTAAGGCGTTTTTTTTGCGCCAAAATTCATGATGATTTTTTTTTCAAAGAAAACCTTTCTGGAGTGTTTTTCACGGCCTCCTTTACATTATTTCATCATATGGCACGTTTTTACAACATGTTTGAAAAATCGCATTTTTTTTCGACATAGTATAGTAAGGCGTTTTTTTTGCGCCAAAATTCATGATGATTTTTTTTTCAAAGAAAACCTTTCTGGAGTGTTTTTCACGGCCTCCTTTACATTATTTCATCATATGGCACGTTTTTACAACATGTTTGAAAAATCGCATTTTTTTTCGACATAGTATAGTAAGGCGTTTTTTTTGCGCCAAAATTCATGATGATTTTTTTTCAAAGAAAACCTTTCTGGTGTGTTTTTCACGGCCTCCTTTACATTATTTCATCATATGGCATGTTTTTACAACATGTTTGAAAAATCGCATTTTTTTTTCGACATAGTATAGTAAGGCGTTTTTTTTGCGCCAAAATTCATAATGATTTTTTTTTCAAGAAAACCTTTCTGGTGTGTTTTTCACGGCCTCCTTTACATTATTTCATCATATGGCACGTTTTTACAACATGTTTGAAAAATCGCATTTTTTTTTCGACATAGTATAGTAAGGCGTTTTTTTTGCGCCAAAATTCATGATGATTTTTTTTTCAAAGAAAACCTTTCTGGAGTGTTTTTCACGGCCTCCTTTACATTATTTCATCATATGGCACGTTTTTACAACATGTTTGAAAAATCGCATTTTTTTTCGACATAGTATAGTAAGGCGTTTTTTTTGCGCCAAAATTCATTATGATTTTTTTTCAAAGAAAACCTTTCTGGAGTGTTTTTCACGGCCTCCTTTACATTATTTCATCATATGGCACGTTTTTACAACATGTTTGAAAAATCGCATTTTTTTTCGACATAGTATAGTAAGGCGTTTTTTTTGCGCCAAAATTCATGATGATTTTTTTTTCAAAGAAAACCTTTCTGGAGTGTTTTTCACGGCCTCCTTTACATTATTTCATCATATGGCACGTTTTTACAACATGTTTGAAAAATCGCATTTTTTTTCGACATAGTATAGTAAGGCGTTTTTTTTGCGCCAAAATTCATGATGATTTTTTTTTCAAAGAAAACCTTTCTGGAGTGTTTTTCACGGCCTCCTTTACATTATTTCATCATATGGCACGTTTTTACAACATGTTTGAAAAATCGCATTTTTTTTCGACATAGTATAGTAAGGCGTTTTTTTTGCGCCAAAATTCATGATGATTTTTTTTTCAAAGAAAACCTTTCTGGAGTGTTTTTCACGGCCTCCTTTACATTATTTCATCATATGGCACGTTTTTACAACATGTTTGAAAAATCGCATTTTTTTTCGACATAGTATAGTAAGGCGTTTTTTTTGCGCCAAAATTCATGATGATTTTTTTTTCAAAGAAAACCTTTCTGGAGTGTTTTTCACGGCCTCCTTTACATTATTTCATCATATGGCACGTTTTTACAACATGTTTGAAAAATCGCATTTTTTTTCGACATAGTATAGTAAGGCGTTTTTTTTGCGCCAAAATTCATGATGATTTTTTTTTCAAAGAAAACCTTTCTGGAGTGTTTTTCACGGCCTCCTTTACATTATTTCATCATATGGCACGTTTTTACAACATGTTTGAAAAATCGCATTTTTTTTTCGACATAGTATAGTAAGGCGTTTTTTTTGCGCCAAAATTCATGATGATTTTTTTTTCAAAGAAAACCTTTCTGGAGTGTTTTTCACGGCCTCCTTTACATTATTTCATCATATGGCACGTTTTTACAACATGTTTGAAAAATCGCATTTTTTTTCGACATAGTATAGTAAGGCGTTTTTTTTGCGCCAAAATTCATGATGATTTTTTTTTCAAAGAAAACCTTTCTGGAGTGTTTTTCACGGCCTCCTTTACATTATTTCATCATATGGCACGTTTTTACAACATGTTTGAAAAATCGCATTTTTTTTCGACATAGTATAGTAAGGCGTTTTTTTTGCGCCAAAATTCATGATGATTTTTTTTTCAAAGAAAACCTTTCTGGAGTGTTTTTCACGGCCTCCTTTACATTATTTCATCATATGGCACGTTTTTACAACATGTTTGAAAAATCGCATTTTTTTTTCGACATAGTATAGTAAGGCGTTTTTTTTGCGCCAAAATTCATGATGATTTTTTTTTCAAAGAAAACCTTTCTGGAGTGTTTTTCACGGCCTCCTTTACATTATTTCATCATATGGCACGTTTTTACAACATGTTTGAAAAATCGCATTTTTTTTTCGACATAGTATAGTAAGGCGTTTTTTTTGCGCCAAAATTCATGATGATTTTTTTTTCAAAGAAAACCTTTCTGGAGTGTTTTTCACGGCCTCCTTTACATTATTTCATCATATGGCACGTTTTTACAACATGTTTGAAAAATCGCATTTTTTTTCGACATAGTATAGTAAGGCGTTTTTTTTGCGCCAAAATTCATGATGATTTTTTTTTCAAAGAAAACCTTTCTGGAGTGTTTTTCACGGCCTCCTTTACATTATTTCATCATATGGCACGTTTTTACAACATGTTTGAAAAATCGCATTTTTTTTCGACATAGTATAGTAAGGCGTTTTTTTTGCGCCAAAATTCATGATGATTTTTTTTTCAAAGAAAACCTTTCTGGAGTGTTTTTCACGGCCTCCTTTACATTATTTCATCATATGGCACGTTTTTACAACATGTTTGAAAAATCGCATTTTTTTTTCGACATAGTATAGTAAGGCGTTTTTTTTGCGCCAAAATTCATGATGATTTTTTTTTCAAAGAAAACCTTTCTGGAGTGTTTTTCACGGCCTCCTTTACATTATTTCATCATATGGCACGTTTTTACAACATGTTTGAAAAATCGCATTTTTTTTCGACATAGTATAGTAAGGCGTTTTTTTTGCGCCAAAATTCATGATGATTTTTTTTTCAAAGAAAACCTTTCTGGAGTGTTTTTCACGGCCTCCTTTACATTATTTCATCATATGGCACGTTTTTACAACATGTTTGAAAAATCGCATTTTTTTTCGACATAGTATAGTAAGGCGTTTTTTTTGCGCCAAAATTCATGATGATTTTTTTTTCAAAGAAAACCTTTCTGGAGTGTTTTTCACGGCCTCCTTTACATTATTTCATCATATGGCACGTTTTTACAACATGTTTGAAAAATCGCATTTTTTTTCGACATAGTATAGTAAGGCGTTTTTTTTGCGCCAAAATTCATGATGATTTTTTTTTCAAAGAAAACCTTTCTGGAGTGTTTTTCACGGCCTCCTTTACATTATTTCATCATATGGCACGTTTTTACAACATGTTTGAAAAATCGCATTTTTTTTCGACATAGTATAGTAAGGCGTTTTTTTTGCGCCAAAATTCATGATGATTTTTTTTTCAAAGAAAACCTTTCTGGAGTGTTTTTCACGGCCTCCTTTACATTATTTCATCATATGGCACGTTTTTACAACATGTTTGAAAAATCGCATTTTTTTTTCGACATAGTATAGTAAGGCGTTTTTTTTGCGCCAAAATTCATGATGATTTTTTTTTCAAAGAAAACCTTTCTGGAGTGTTTTTCACGGCCTCCTTTACATTATTTCATCATATGGCACGTTTTTACAACATGTTTGAAAAATCGCATTTTTTTTCGACATAGTATAGTAAGGCGTTTTTTTTGCGCCAAAATTCATGATGATTTTTTTTTCAAAGAAAACCTTTCTGGAGTGTTTTTCACGGCCTCCTTTACATTATTTCATCATATGGCACGTTTTTACAACATGTTTGAAAAATCGCATTTTTTTTCGACATAGTATAGTAAGGCGTTTTTTTTGCGCCAAAATTCATGATGATTTTTTTTTCAAAGAAAACCTTTCTGGAGTGTTTTTCACGGCCTCCTTTACATTATTTCATCATATGGCACGTTTTTACAACATGTTTGAAAAATCGCATTTTTTTTCGACATAGTATAGTAAGGCGTTTTTTTTGCGCCAAAATTCATGATGATTTTTTTTTCAAAGAAAACCTTTCTGGAGTGTTTTTCACGGCCTCCTTTACATTATTTCATCATATGGCACGTTTTTACAACATGTTTGAAAAATCGCATTTTTTTTTCGACATAGTATAGTAAGGCGTTTTTTTTGCGCCAAAATTCATGATGATTTTTTTTTCAAAGAAAACCTTTCTGGAGTGTTTTTCACGGCCTCCTTTACATTATTTCATCATATGGCACGTTTTTACAACATGTTTGAAAAATCGCATTTTTTTTTCGACATAGTATAGTAAGGCGTTTTTTTTGCGCCAAAATTCATGATGATTTTTTTTTCAAAGAAAACCTTTCTGGAGTGTTTTTCACGGCCTCCTTTACATTATTTCATCATATGGCACGTTTTTACAACATGTTTGAAAAATCGCATTTTTTTTCGACATAGTATAGTAAGGCGTTTTTTTTGCGCCAAAATTCATGATGATTTTTTTTTCAAAGAAAACCTTTCTGGAGTGTTTTTCACGGCCTCCTTTACATTATTTCATCATATGGCACGTTTTTACAACATGTTTGAAAAATCGCATTTTTTTTCGACATAGTATAGTAAGGCGTTTTTTTTGCGCCAAAATTCATGATGATTTTTTTTTCAAAGAAAACCTTTCTGGAGTGTTTTTCACGGCCTCCTTTACATTATTTCATCATATGGCACGTTTTTACAACATGTTTGAAAAATCGCATTTTTTTTCGACATAGTATAGTAAGGCGTTTTTTTTGCGCCAAAATTCATGATGATTTTTTTTTCAAAGAAAACCTTTCTGGAGTGTTTTTCACGGCCTCCTTTACATTATTTCATCATATGGCACGTTTTTACAACATGTTTGAAAAATCGCATTTTTTTTCGACATAGTATAGTAAGGCGTTTTTTTTGCGCCAAAATTCATGATGATTTTTTTTTCAAAGAAAACCTTTCTGGAGTGTTTTTCACGGCCTCCTTTACATTATTTCATCATATGGCACGTTTTTACAACATGTTTGAAAAATCGCATTTTTTTTCGACATAGTATAGTAAGGCGTTTTTTTTGCGCCAAAATTCATGATGATTTTTTTTTCAAAGAAAACCTTTCTGGAGTGTTTTTCACGGCCTCCTTTACATTATTTCATCATATGGCACGTTTTTACAACATGTTTGAAAAATCGCATTTTTTTTCGACATAGTATAGTAAGGCGTTTTTTTTGCGCCAAAATTCATAATGATTTTTTTTTCAAGAAAACCTTTCTGGTGTGTTTTTCACGGCCTCCTTTACATTATTTCATCATATGGCACGTTTTTACAACATGTTTGAAAAATCGCATTTTTTTTTCGACATAGTATAGTAAGGCGTTTTTTTTGCGCCAAAATTCATATGATTTTTTTTTCAAAGAAAACCTTTCTGGAGTGTTTTTCACGGCCTCCTTTACATTATTTCATCATATGGCACGTTTTTACAACATGTTTGAAAAATCGCATTTTTTTTCGACATAGTATAGTAAGGCGTTTTTTTTGCGCCAAAATTCATGATGATTTTTTTTCAAAGAAAACCTTTCTGGAGTGTTTTTCACGGCCTCCTTTACATTATTTCATCATATGGCACGTTTTTACAACATGTTTGAAAAATCGCATTTTTTTTCGACATAGTATAGTAAGGCGTTTTTTTTGCGCCAAAATTCATGATGATTTTTTTTCAAAGAAAACCTTTCTGGAGTGTTTTTCACGGCCTCCTTTACATTATTTCATCATATGGCACGTTTTTACAACATGTTTGAAAAATCGCATTTTTTTTCGACATAGTATAGTAAGGCGTTTTTTTTGCGCCAAAATTCATGATGATTTTTTTTCAAAGAAAACCTTTCTGGAGTGTTTTTCACGGCCTCCTTTACATTATTTCATCATATGGCACGTTTTTACAACATGTTTGAAAAATCGCATTTTTTTTCGACATAGTATAGTAAGGCGTTTTTTTTGCGCCAAAATTCATGATGATTTTTTTTTCAAAGAAAACCTTTCTGGTGTGTTTTTCACGGCCTCCTTTACATTATTTCATCATATGGCACGTTTTTACAACATGTTTGAAAAATCGCATTTTTTTTCGACATAGTATAGTAAGGCGTTTTTTTTGCGCCAAAATTCATGATGATTTTTTTTCAAAGAAAACCTTTCTGGTGTGTTTTTCACGGCCTCCTTTACATTATTTCATCATATGACACTTTTTTACAACATGTTTGAAAAATCGCATTTTTTTTCGACATAGTATAGTAAGGCGTTTTTTTTGCGCCAAAATTCATGATTGTTTTTTTCAAAGAAAACCTTTCTGCAGTGTTTTTCACGGCCTCCTTTACATTATTTCATCATATGGCACGTTTTTACAACATGCTTGAAAAATCACATTTTTTTCGACATAGTATCGTAAGGCGTTTTTTTGCGCCAAAATTCATGATGATTTTTTTTCAAAGAAAACCTTTCTGGAGTGTTTTTCACGGCCTACTTTACATTATTTCATCATATGACATGTTTTTACAACATGTTGAAAAATCGCATTTTTGTTCGACATAGTATAGCATGTGGCTCTTAAAACATCATAGTATAGCATGTGGCTCTTAAAATGTCAGAGTACAGCCTTTAGTCCACAGCTGTCAGGAGGTGAGGAGCAACACAAAAACAGTCCAACCGCTGGTTTCCAGAGGGTTAGACGAGTATTTATTTGAAAGAGGAAGTTTACAACAACACAACATGTGAGGGGGTTAAAAGCAAATGGGTGTTAGTAAAATAAAAATAAATCAACAGAACTAAAAGTGAACTTCATGTTGACATTGATGGGCATTCCAGCCAGGAACAAAGTAAAAGATAATCAATACAAAAAAAAAGATCTTCCTGTTCACCTCTTAAAACCCAAAAACACACCGCAGTAGCACCCTAAACTAAAACCACCAATGGGTTCCCTGTTTTCCTTTGTGAACTATTCAAAGGTCCCTCTCTATCTCCCCACACATCCACCAACCACTGGAACACATCTCCAAAGTTCTGCTGGTCCAGCTCAGCTTCCCCTCAGAAGAAGTGGTGCCACCTGCCAGATGAAGGAGCCTTTTGAGAGGCAGCTGGCATCGTGATTGGACTGTACTTTGGTCTGTTCCAATCCAGCTTCAGCTCCAGAGACGGCAGGCGGGACGAGTCAACGGAGGCCGGATGGACGAAGGCATGAAGCTGAGTACAATCCAGAAAACAACAGAGGAGGAGTGCAGCAGCCCAGAGCCAGAACAACCAGAGTAGCATGGTATGTCTCTTAGAAAACATCATAGTAGAGCCTTCGGTATGAAAAAACACCATCATATACATCGTAGATTGTACAAATAACAAGTCAAAGGAAAGAGACATACATTGTAGAATTGTAGTAATTGTGGGCTGACTGATTTACTGATTATCACTATTTTATTTTTTACTGATTTATGGTAATAAATACATTTAAAAATGGTGCTACTTTGGCTCTGAACCTTTATCTACCTGGTCGCTCTGTCTTCTGGAGTGATTTGATTGGTTATACGTCACGAATAAAACTCCTTTAACTTAACATCTGTAAACAAAACAGAAACATATCAACAAAGTTTTCTGTTAGAGTTTGTGTTCTTCTAAGTTTAACTCAAGATTTTAAATACTTTCATTTACTGCAAATGAATATCTACTCCAAATGTCTCACTAATAATCATTATCAGCCTTAAAAACCCACAAAACACCCCTCTATACTGGACCACACTTAGTACAGTCCGGTTCCCCCTTCTATAAATCTGCTTGGAATCTTCCACTTCCTGTTTGTCAAAGTGGCCTTCTACCTGGACAGGTTTTGTTGGAGCTCATGCAACAAACATTTTGGGTAACTGCACTTTAATATGGATGGATGACACTGAATTAGAGTCTGTTTTAATGAGACTGAGTTAAGATGTGTAGCTCTGTCATTAAATAGGAAATTATTTCCCAGAATTCACAGAGAAAAGTCTGAAATGTTTGCTAGGTTAGCGTCCCACATGTTCTTTGGCTCAGCTAAAGCTAACTCTCTCCAGCTTCTGGATCTCTTGAGTTGCTTGTTGTTAAAATATCTTGCTAGAGGTGCTGAAGCTCAGAAAGTCTGAGATGTTTGTTCAGAATAAGCTCATTCTCAAGTCTGATCTGAACTGTCCTCTTTTGTTTGAACTTTCCCTAAACTTAGGAGTTAATGACAGAGCAGCACATCCAGACTCAGTCTCATTTATGTAGAGATTAAACTTCAGTGTCATTCATCGATGTTAAAGTGCAGTTTTTCAAATGTTTGTTGCACATGCTCCCGACCAAACCAGTCCAGGTGGAAGACGATGTGAAGAGAAAGCTCCAGAGGATGAATATCACACATTTACGTTGGAAATAAATGTCCTTTAATTAGACATTGTCACGCAAAAGTTGGATTTCCCTTTAATGATGTTCAAATCTTTGTTGAGTGTTTTGTTGATGTTGGTTTCTAAATGTTTTCTGACACTCGGCCCCAAAGATCAAAACCTTTTACGGCTCACAAGCTGCAACAATTCACACATTATCAACTATCTTTCTGACTAAACTAAGATAAAAAGTGAAAAACTGCCTGATTCCTGCATCATGAATGTAAATCTTTTTGGTTTTTATGACAGTAAATTGAATATATTTGAGTTTGACATTTTATAAACCAAAACAAGAAATGAATTACTGGAGAAAACAATCAACAGATTAATGGACAAAGAAAATGTGTTTTCCAACATATATGGCTGAATTACTCCAACATTACAAGATACATCCAATTTTAATTCAATTTTATTGATGTAACGCCAATTACAGGTCAAATTGTCTCAAGACGCTTTATTTTTATAATTTTTTTTGTCATATTTAAAATATGACAAAGTAAGAAATTTAAACCTCTTGACTAATCCAATTTATTATTTAGTTTTTAAGAGACTAATCGACAATTAAAATAACTTTCTAAACTAAAACTAAGAAACATGAGGTCAAATAGAAGGAAGAGTTTTAAATACTGCAGTCCCACGACGACAAGAATAAAGTTTGTCAACAAAAACTAAATCTGCTGGTGGATTCCATTAAAGTCCTAATAAATGATAATGAAGTGCGATACTAAAGGTTTGTGGTGCTAAAAATGTCAAAGTAAAGATATGAAGTTGAACATCTGGATGGAGGTTGATAAAAGTTGACCTCCCTTCATTTCTCTGGAGCGACTCCATGGATTTTATGGATGGTGGTTAAAGACCTGCTCTTCTAGTGGTCTTCCTTCTAGTCGCTGTAAAAAGTCAGTCCATCCTGGCCGACTTCAACACCTCTTCATGACAACTTGTTCTGCCTCGGACCTGGTGGAAACTCCAGAAACTCGGGAAAACCTGTGGAGACTCGAAGAACTCGTGGAGACTCGAAGAACTCATGGAGACACGAAGAACTCGTCGGGCGGGGGAAGGTGTGGTGGGTGGTGGGGGGAGGTGGGGGAGTAGAGGGGGGAGGCCGCCACCCACCTCTCCGCCTACTCTCCGCCCTGACTCCACCCAGACTCCGCCTTGGCTCCACCCATGTGGTCACTTGAGGAACTACGATGTCAAAGGGACGACGAATTTATTTCTTTTTATATGATCTGTAGCTCAGTGAGTTAAGGATTTGCCTGTGGAGCTGCAGGTTGCTGGTTCAAGACCAGACCCTTCTTAAATTTTTATCAAAATCCTGACAAAGACAAAGAAAGAAAAGGGCCAGTGGCAGGTCTTGAACCTGCAACCTTCCACACTGTTGTCACTCTTCTTATTCCCCTGAGCTACTTGCTCAGATACTAATTCTTCTTTTTTTTGTGCATTTGTCATCTATTTTTTGTCGTTTTTGAGTTTTTTTTTTTAAACTCGGGTCTTGTCTCGACCGTTTTTCTCAGGAGGTTGGGCTTCAGCCTTTGTGCTGGAGGGTTGAACCCTCAGTTCCAAGACTTTCCAAAGCCTCCACACCTCCCGAGTCCTCAGGACCTGAGCTTTCACACAGTCTGAGGGCTGAAATTTTCTAAGTCCCACAGTAGTTCTCTGTTGGATTGAACTTTCAGACAGTCTGAGGGCTGAAATTTTCTCAGTCCCACAGTAGTTCTCTGTTAGATTGAACTTTCAGACAGTTCAAGGACTGAAATCCTCTAAGTTCCTGAGTAGTTCTCTGTTAGTTTGAACCTTTCGACAGTCTGAGGACTGAAATCTTAAAAGTTTCTAGGTACTTCTCTGTTAGTTTGAACTTTCTGGTTAACAGAAGCCTTAAAACTTGTGACCATGAGTCTTGATTTCACATTTAGACCATCTGAGTTCTTCTCAGACCTTCACCTGTGGGTTTTTACAAATCCTCAACAAACTTTGATTCTCTTCACTGAACAGTAAAGTTTGTGGAGATCAGAAGGTAACATTAGTTTGATCCATGCCTTCAACTACTAGTAGACTTTATCTGGAAAGCAGTTTTCTGAAATGAGTTCTTAGTAAATCTGTCCACAATCAAACCAAGAACATAGAAAGAGGAAACGTTTGAAGAAACAACTTGATGTTTTCATTTCAGACTAGAAAACGCTTGAAGACCTTTATCTGTTTTTGCTCTTTTGATCGTTTTATTGTTTCTTCTGTTTAATTTGATCTTCTAAAGTGTAACTGGGGTCTTTTCAAATGTTTTGTCTTTAGTTTGATTCTTCTGTTTCTTTTTTCTCTTTTCTCACCTTTTATTCTTTTCTAATGTCTGATTTGATTTAGAAATGTTTTGTCTTTTTAATGTTTAATTGTTGTTTTTTCAAATGTTTTATCGGCTTGTTTGAAAAATTTCCTTTTCTTTCCCCGTGTTTAATTTTTCGATTAAATCTTTAAAGTTTTTCTTTTTAAATGTTTTACCACCTTTAAATATTTAATTTTCTTTTTAAATGCTTCATTGTATTTTCTGTTTAATTCCTATTTAAAGTTTTATTGTCTTTAAGATTTAATTTTCTAATTGAACATTTAATTTTTAAATCAATGTTTTGTCTTTTTAAAAAAATGTTTATTATTCTTCTTGTTTAATTTTATTTTTAAAATGTTCAATTATCTAAAATATTTCATATTTAATGTTTCATATTTTTGTTTAAAAAAATTTGTTTAATTTCATAATTACATGTTTTGTATCTTCTGTTTAATTATTTAATTAAATATTTTGTCTGTTTAATATAATTTAATTGTATTTAATGTTTAGTTTTCTTTATAAAAGTTTTATTATATTAAATGTTTATTTCCTTTGATTTAATTGCTTTTTTTTTAACTGTAGTTTATTTCTTTAATCTTTTTTTTCTGTCAAGATTTTAACCCCAACCTTAAAAATGAAACAAACCCTTAAATCACAATGAAAATACTTCTGTTGTCACAATCATGAGTTAGTCAATTATTCAGTTTATCAATTCAACTTTATTTGTTTAGCACCTTTCACACAGATAACAAAACTAAACAAGCAAAGAGAAAAAACTACGCTAAAACTATGATTAAAATTCAAAAACAAAAACAAAGATTTAACATGGTAATAAAATCTGTTGTGTTCAGGGGATGGAGGGAGTTTATTGAAGTCTTCTTGGGCTCACATGGGAAATCATTTAAAATATAAACTTGATATTCAGTCTAAGGAAACTGGAAACTGCAGAGCGACAGAAGAACCAACAATATCTCCTGTTTTCTCCTTTAATGAGTCGACTCTTCTTGTGCTTTCAGACCAAAGAACTACAGACTCTTCACAACCTGCTCAAACTCTTGGTACAGGACCTCACCACACGGGTCAAGAAGGTTTCCATCTCATTTCTACTCTGAAGCTCACCTTCTCCTGCTCAAACTGCTGACAAATGTTTCTGCTGCTCTAAAGTCTGGTCTCCAGAACTTCCTAAAAACTTTCAAAGTCTCTTCTGCTGCAGGTTGCTTTGTAGAACTGTTCCAGAAAACCTCACTAAACCACATGGAGGGGCCTCAAGATAGTCGTCCAAATGAAACCGTACAAAAACCAAACTAGCACAACCCAAACGCTAAAGTCTCCTGCAGCCTACCAGAGAACCTCTGAGAAAAGAGAATCAGGACAGGAACTCTTACCTTCTGGACAACCAACGCTGGTTCTCAAACAAGAATACAGAATGTGTCTGACCAGAAACCTCTGAAGACTCACTACAGCCAAGATAAAGACACAACTCAGCTGCATCAAATCCACTAATCACTGCACACATTAGCACCATGTGCTAACTGTGGCTAAAGAACCACATTTACCAAGACAACTATCCAATACAAAGCCCTAAAACACACCAAGAAACACATTAAAGACGATTTTACTGCTGGAAGCTGCAAGAAAAAGCCTAAAGAACAAACTAAAGCAACGGAGCCAAACCCGGTTCAGTGGTGAAGAGAAACAGAGGAAATGTTTGTCTGCAGCTAAACAAAGCAGGAAGACACTGAGCTGCTCAGGTGTTCCTGATAACACCAAGCAGCCACCTGGACAGCCAATAGGAACACAGCTTCCTGGAAGTCCAGAGGGCTGGCTTAGTGAAGGAAATTTAGTTTAAAGTTGAAGCAGAAAGTTAACAAAGAAAGTTGAAAACCACCTTCTGATCCCTGAAATCTCTGAGTTTTCACACAAAGAACACCTGAACATGTCAAACTGGTTCCATAGTAGAACCATCATTGTAAAAACGTCATAGTATGGTGTGTTGCTCAAAAAACATTAGGACCCAGCTGTCTAGGGTCGCAGAGGAGCAACACAAAAACAGGACAAACTCTGGTTTCCAGGGGGTTAGGAGGATATTTATTTGAAAGAGGAAGTTTACAACAACACAACATGTGAGCAGAAAAATCACAAAGTCTGTCTTTAGTTCAGCTGAAAATATTAGTTTTTGTCTTTTTTATTGACCAAACTTTTCAGGAAGTAGATGAAGAATAATTAAAGCTCTCATGTAGAAGTCCAACTTATTTTGGATTCTTGTGGAGAGTTTAATCTTAGAGTTTGTAAAGCTGTTGAGTTTTTAGAGTCACATGGATTGTTTTGACATTTAATAACAGAGTCCTGAAATAAAATTACAGTCGTGGATTTCTGTCATTTAGTCTGGACTAAACAAATAACAGCAGCATAAATCTCAAACGTCATTATGAGGATTCTGGATTGAGGTTTCTCACTTGATAATGATCAAAACATGAAATTTAGGTTGGTTTAAAGGAATATTCCACCTTAAATCTTTGAATGTTGACCGAAAAGGTTGGTTTCAGGAAGTATTCCACCTACAAGGTCCTCAAACATCCACCTTAAAGGAACATTCCACCAAAAATCCTTGGACATGCACCTAAAATGTTGCTTTAACCGAATATTCCATCCAAAATCCTCAAAGAGACCTGAGGGGCTGGTTAAAAGGAATATTCCACCTAAAACCTCAGATATAGACCCCAAAGGGTGGTTTAGAAAAAATCCTTCAATGTAGACCAAAAAAGTTAGTATGGAGAAATATTCCACCTGAAATGCAGACCTGAGAAGTTGGTTTGGAAGAATATACCATCCTCAACATCCTTAAATGTAGACCTAAAGGATGGTTTGGAGTAATATTCTACTCTAAAATCTTCCAATGTAGACCTAAAAGGTTGATCTGATGGTATATTCTACCCAACATCCTGGAACATTTACCTAAAAGGTTGGTTTAATGGTATATTCCCAGATGAACCCTTGAACATTGGGCTTAATGGTATATTCCATCCAAAGTACTTGTACATTTACCAAGAAGTCAGTGTAAAGGAAATGTAGACCTAAAAGGATTGTTTAAAGGAATATTTAAAGGATTATTTTCATTATTTAATAATCTGTTATCAGTCAGAACCCTGGCAAACTTATTTTCATCAGTTTTTTTTAGTGGAAGTCACAAATAAAGGAGCTCTTGGTTTTTCCCGGCGTTACTGAGTCCAAAGCTGCTGTTTCAACACAGAACGTTCACATGCATCCACAAACCTCTCAGCACTCAAACATCCACAGACAGGCGGCCAGCTGGACCGAGGCTCGGCGGCGTCCTCAGACCCACGAGTCGGGGAGTCGCTGAACTTGTTGGTCCGGTTTGAAGGCCTCCGTGTGGTCCAGTAGAAGTCCACGTAGTCGGTGTTGGTTTTGAACCACAGCGACTGGCTGCCATCAGGTGGACCGGCTCGTCCTCGTAGGACTCCTGTAGCCTTGAGGGAACCACAGGAACATTCAGTAGATGTTGGAGTTCTTCCTGTCAGGCTCATGGTAGAAGGGCTCTGAAGAATCTTGTACTTGTCTTATCTGGAACAATCTAACAGCCTAAACTGTTAACAGCGGTGTAAAGAAGCAAATACAGGCAGAGATTAGGACTCAAACTAGATTGATTTTAGAAAACAAATCAACTTAGAGGCATTTGTTCACACATGTGGCTGAATAGGAGGCCGTCCAATCAGATTGGAGGTCTTCACTCTGTAGGTTGTTTGTTGGGTGAGACTCTAGGACCTCCATCAGCTGACGTGGATGTTTGATGGTCTTCCTCTCTAGTGCCAGATGATTCATCCATGAATTCAGCAGCTACAGACTGAAATGAAGCTCATGCTGCCGTGATTGAATTCCTGTTCCAGATCAAATGTTCAGAGCTCACCTTGAATGCAGCCGTCTGCTGTCTGATAGTTTTTCTCATTGTAGTCTTCAATAAAGTCTTTTTCCTCATGTCAGGATGTGGTGAGACTCTTTCTCAGTCTCTGCAGACGTCCCTCATTGTGCATCTCCAGAGAAGAAACAGAAAAACTGCTCACTGCTTCAGCATCAAACGCTCTCCAGCATTGAGAGGGTTTTAGGAATTCATTCATTGTTTTGTGAACTTTGAAGGAGCAGAAACTTTACAGCTGCCAAAGATATGAGCTCCAATTCTGGATGTTTTAGGAAATGAAGTTCATCAAATGAACACTTGATTTTTGCTGATAACTCTCATTAAATTACTGAAGAAATCTCACATAAAAAGCTGTAAACTCTCAGGCAGCTTTTGTTAAAGTTTGTCTATAATTCTATCATCATGTTCTGGAACCAGGACTCTGCAGAAGTTCCTTCAATCAGATACTTGTGTGTTTCTATTTAAGGCCTCAGGTTTGAACGTAAAGCAGAGGATTAGAAAGGAGGGATTTTAATATTTAAATCAGTCCAGTAAATGTTTGGAGTTAAAATTATTAAAATTTGGATTTAGATAGATTTGTGTCAAAGAATATTGTAGAGTCTCACTTAAATATATCCAAATGAGTTCAGTGTATTTACATTTTATAGAATATTTGATTTATTAATCTCTATACTGTAGGGTCTGACCCTAAACATTATAATAATGATGTAAATCTAAATAATAAATAATACTGTAGTGCAGAGTCATAAACTTTAATCAGCTAAACTTACATAATAAATATCACTGCACAATCTTAACCTGAACATTCATATTATTGAGGTAAATTTACATAAATCCTGATATTCTAGAGTCTTAACTGGAATATTTCTAACATGAATCTTTTTGTATTGTGCTGATAAACAACAATAACCCGACTTTCAGATAATATTTATTGTCTGTGATTGTGAGATTAAATTCCTCCAGATTCTGGAACTGGACTGAATTTCCCAAAATGGAAACATGGACAGAATTTAACACTCATGTATCCATGGCAACGCTAAAGTTTCTGCTTCTTACCAAAGTTCACAACACAAGTAAAGATTTGAATGTAAAACTTCAGGGATGACTGCTGACCATCAGTATTCTGATCAATACTTCATGATCAATATCAGGACAGATGTTACAACTCCAGCTGTTCCATTAGACTGCAGTTATTCAGAGAAATTAAAACATCACATTCCTCATAAAAACTAGATGGGACTTTGATTAAATAAAGTGTTGGTGAATAAACAGTGTAAAAAGTGCAAAGCAGCTGCATTAAATCAGGAGATGTGAGACTTCCACAGCATGGATCACCATCTGCTGTGTTGATTCATAGCTGAATGTCAGAATGAACTGAGATAGAAAAGCTGCTTTGAGCTGCAACATTACGGTCTGACAATCCAACACCATCACAGTTTTCATCTGGTTGTTTTGCTCCAACATGCTGTGAAGTTCACTTTTTACCTGAATCAATACAGAGATTCTATTTCCAACCAAGACTGGAATAAAAATTAGAATGTATGAGCTTATTAATGCAACTAAATCCTTTCAGATGGAAGGATTTACTTCTAAGTTCTAATTCAAGTTTCAGTTGGAGCTCATTGCATTCACAAAGAAAAACAGTGAAACCTTCATAGCAACATTTAATAAACCTAAAGCTTCCCTGTTGGCTCATTGGTGGAGTTTGTTACTGAACATCTGAACCTTAAATCCAGTGAGACGACCATCTTCAGTCCAGGCCAGTCAGAGAACTTCAAGACCTTCCATCAGCTGGACCAGATGTGGCATCATCTCCCTCTGAACATCTGGATGACAGGAGAAAAGACAGAAATCAAACACAGATCACAGAAATACAATTTATTCACTTTCATCATTTTAGGAAAGTAGCATGAACTTTATTAAAACTTGACAACATCAGTAATGAAAGTAAATGTTTTTATCTCGTGTTGAAACTAAATTTAAAGTCAATTTTAATGACAGTTTATCCTGAGAGGAGTGAGAATGGAGCTTTTCTTTCCTTTTTACAATATTCCCTCAAAATATTCTGTTTATTACTGGCTTTAGAAGCATTTTACTTATTTATTTTTACATACCTCAGACTGATGCACTTTGCTGGTTTGCAGATCATTTCATGTACAATGACAATAAAGATCTTCTATTAGAACATATTTTGCTGAAACAAGAACTGAAACCTTCTCAACCATCTCTCAGTCTGCAAAATTCCAACTGCAACAAAGAATTATCTGATGTAGTTACTATTATAATCTTTACTGAACCAGCCCTGGAATTAATACAAATCTGTATATGGATATGATTTTCTCTGATGGAACCACTAAAACTGCATCCAATAAAGTAAATCTCTTCTGCACTGCACACATTCTCCACTTTTGTAGAACTCTGGATGTCAGAGTAAAGGCAGACAGATCCACCGATCAGCCACAACATTCTGACCACTGACAGCTGAAGACAACAACATCCATCATCTTGTTCTAATGCAACGTTCTGCTGGGAAACCTTGACGTTCATGTGGATGTTTGACATGTACCACCACCTAAACACTGCAGGACAAACAACCCCCTAGTCTCCATGGCAACAGCAGTCCTTGATGCCAGCTGCCACCCTCAGCAGGACAAACTAAAACTGCTCAGGAGTGGTCCAAGGAACACGACAGAGCTCAGCTGTTCACCTGGATTCCACACTCCCCACATCCAGATCTGATGGAGCATCTGTGGGATGGTCCAGGATCAGCCTGGTCTAGGTAGGACCCACCCTGCAACCCACAGGATCCACAGGATCCACAGGATCCCCAGAGGTTCTGATGAACCACTGGGTCAGAGGAGTTTTAGCAGCATAAAGGGACCAACACAGTATTAGTCAGGTGGTCAGAATGTTCTACTGTTATATTGTCATGCTGATTATATGATCAGTAAATGTTACCATCAATTAGAACGTCCACATTGATCAGGAAAAAACAACTATCAGTTCATTCAGAAGCTGTGGGGTTAAACCTAAAAACACAGACCTCAACAGCAGTTTGTTTCAAAGCACAACACCAGCTGGTTTTCACTAAAGAAGCTTTCAGAGCAACAATTAAATGACAGTTTTGTTCTCATTAAGTTCAGAGTCAGAATCAGCCAAAATAATGTAAACACACATCAGGAAAAGACAAACTTTTATAAATATTTCATTTGTATCAGTACTTCTATACATATAGATTCCTCTTTCTAAGTTTGATCAAATCATGATAACTCTGTGTCCTGTTGTACGATGTTTTCCCAACAGATGGCGCTACCCTCATGAATGGAGCATCAACAAGTGACGTCTACAACACAACAGAAATGTCTGGAAGCCAGTGGCCACCACTTTGAGCACCTCTTGGAATTGTAGAGGCCAAAGATAACTTTTATTAATCTCCTGATGTCTGAATAAATTTGGTATTGAAATATTTATGCTAGTTTTTCCTTTCCTGATGTGTGTAAACATTATTTTGGCTGACTCTGTATAATGGGTTCCTGACAGGTCACCAGGCAACATCTTTTTATAATAATGACAAACATACCTGCATTCTACAGGAGTGATTTTCCTCATGTGCAGGTAAAGATGTGGGAGGAGCTTAGAGATGACAGGAGCAGGAGTCATCCTCACTAATTCAGCTTCCACCTAGAAACAGAAAGACCACAAACACACACACTGATACACTCTCAAACGTTCAACCTCACAGCCTCAAAATATCTGTTTAGGAAGTGTTGTGTTCCTAAATTCTGCTGAAAGCATTGACAGACATTCTCTTACAAGGTTGTGTAAAAAGCAGCCTGTCCTCTGAGCTACTGAGAAATCTTCCTGAACAAAGTTTCTACGTGTAAATCGGCTCAGCAAAAACTAAAGCCTCAGTCAGAGATAACAGGTATCGCAAATTATAAACTACTTTCTTTGTTAACTCAGACTTTCTGCTTCAGCCTCACATAAAAAGGGGAGTTTAACTCGTCAGGTGACTGAAAATGAACGGCTTGTGCAGTTCTAGATCCAAAAGTAGGATGTTTCATCTCATGTTTTACTATAAATACGTGCAATAATAAATAAATACAATGGCTGGTTGTTAGTTTATTCACTATTAATGTCACTTTATATACTGGATTGAACTTAAGCAGTGGAAGAGAAGGAATTTAATGAAATTATGGAGATTCAGAGAGGTAATGTTGCACAATGTTAAGTTTAGCGTGGTTTAATTCAAACCAGCTGAATGTTAAACTTCAGTGCAGCTGAACGGGTTTCAGTTAACCTTAAAGTAAAATAACTTTTTAAAAAGCTAAAATACACAGCAGAGAAATACAGGTTGAGAAGTTCCTTTTAATGAGGACAGCTGCAGCAGCAACTAACACAGGTGTTCAGCGGTAAGTTAGCCACCTGTGCTAATTAGCCCGCTAGCTAACTTAGCCGCTTAGCTAGCTAACTTAGCCGCTTAGCTAGCTAACGCGTCCGGACCAACTGCTCAAACACGACAAAACACAGCTCTTCACAAGTCGCTGACTTAACGTACAACAAAACAACGCTACTGGTTAGAAGTGTTTATCTTCTTACCGTGTTTTACTCCAAAAACCAGGTCAACAGCAGCCAGAGATGCTACCAGACGTTCCGACCATAGATACATATAGCAGACTAGATCCGCTAGCGCGCTGTCTGACCAATCACTGCTCTCTGGCTCTGTCAGTCTGACCAATCACTGCTCTCTGGCTCTGTCAGTCTGACCAATCACTGCTCTCTGGCTCCGCCCTCTGAGAATCTTGTTGTCGTTTGGCTCCACACTTGCTGATGACCACTTCCGGTCTCAGAAAATGAAAAAAACGGACCTTTTTTCGTTTCTGTCTCTCACTGATTTTATCTTTTTGTTATTCTAAATATAAAATGGAAATCAAAGCATTTTTAAAATTTCGTATATCCCTTTTTGATCATGAAAAGGAAAAACGCCTTGTATTTCAATTTTAATTTTTGTATTTTAAAACGAAGATCAAATAACCACTGTTTTTTTGTTTTTCAATACCTGTTTCAGAGCAGAAAATCCAATTACCAGATAAATACACAGACCTCTCAGACGCTGCTGTAGGACACATTTCTTTTTAATTTTTGAGCTACTTTCCTGCTTTAGATGCTTTAATTACATAATTTACAACTAATCATAATAAACATGAACATCTGGAGCGTCTTTATGGATTCTGCAACATTCAGTAAGTTCAGAAACAGATTATTTTATTATTATATTGAAGGGAAATCCTATTGGTAATATTAGAAATGTGTTTCCTGCTGCAGCCTGCAGGTGGCGCTGTGGTCTGTGTTTTCTAGGAAAATAAAATATTTTGTGGAGGTTTATTTGATCCATTTAAAACTGTCACATAATTTGGATTCCCAGAGAGCAAAAAATAAAGTAAATAAATGAAAACAAATACGAAAAAATAATAAAATTAAATTAAATAAAACATTCACAGGTTATTTCTGAAGTATGTCATCTTAAATCTTTATGTTAAACTGGAATAACCTGAAGAAAAACCTTTAAATTATCCAACTAAACTTCATCTACAGAGATTTAACAGTAACATTGGTTTGGAAATGATCTCATGTAAACTCCTTCTGTTCTCATATTATTGCCTTCATATTTTTCTCTTTGAACGTTTGCTGTCATGCCGACTATTTAAATAAATTCAAGCACTACAACATCATTAATTATTATTATTTTGACTACCTTCCACACTCACAAGACCAGAATTAATACGTCTAATACATGCTTTGTTACTTTAAAAAAACAATACATGCAAACATTAATATTCTGTGACAGTGTAAAAACATTTAAAAACAAAAAAAATCTTGATCCCTCAGTCTTTATCCATATTAATAAATTTAGCTTAAAGTAGCTGTTAAAAAAATATGTCAGTGAAGTCAATTCACTGTTATTTATATGGAACATTTAAAGCACTAATTTTAATATTATGTTTTAAAACTTCCATAAAATACTAATCTGACTAAATCAAACATTAAAGTTAAACCTCTGCAATATAATTAATGTGTATTTACTTAGTTTGTATTTAAAAGTATTTATCTTTTTAATTTATCTTTGTTTTGTAACTGTATTTTGTGGAGTAAGAGTGCCAAATTACAAAAATAAATCTATAAAAGAATAGGCAAATAAAACTAGAAATATAAAGACAAAGGAATAAAATAAAAAATAAATCATGTTGCGATAAAAAGAAATAGCCATCAAAAAAACGAATCCATAAAAGAAATGGCTAAAAAAAGGGTAGAAATATAAAGACAAATAAATAAAAAAGAAGCAATGTGCTTAGAAATAAAATTAAAAAATAAATATTGTGGCAATATAAAGTATATAGCAATATTAATCAAAAATTGAATCCATAAAAGAAAAGGCTAATAAAGGTAGAAATATAAAGACAAATGAATAAAATAATTTATAAAGAAGAAATGTATTAGCCTTTTCTTTTATGGGTTCATTTTTTTGATTAATATTGCTTTATATTGCCAGATTAATATTTTTTTTATTTTATTCAAAAGCACATTTCTTCTTATTTTTAAAATTATTTTATTTATTCGTCTTTACATTTCTATTGTTATCTGCTTATTCTTTCATAGATTTATTTTTGTAACTTGGCACTCTCACTACGCCAGTGTTATTTTTAATAAAGTTGTGGGGAAAAAAACAGAAGGACGTAACGCGACGCCAAGTAAAACGTCATCACGCTGCTACGCATGCGTCTTGCTGCGGGAAACCCAACTTGTAGTTTTCTTTCGGTTCTTCTGCTGCTGCTGAGGTTCACTGTGAGGTTCTGGCAGGAAATAAGGTTTTAACTGATTCAGGTAAAAGTTATTAACAGCTTTAAGTATCACCTGTGTGCTTTGAGCTTTTTATAAACCGTGTCGTTCTTAGTGTAGCCGCTGCTAAAGCTAACAGGTTGGTAACTCAGATTCAGCAAACAGAAAAGAAGAATCCGACCTTTAAAGTTCAGATTTCTGTCTCGTAGTTTCTGAACTAAAGGTCAGTTTTGTGCTAAAGATGCTTGAAGTGAATTATCTGTATTTTCCTGATATTATTCTTGCTAATTCTCAGCATGTTTGGATGAGTTGTGTTCATATTTTTGGCTAAATTTAATCATAATCCAGCCAATAATATAAATATTTGTGTAGTTTTGATTGATTCAAAGTTGTGTTGAAGTTTCTAAAACCTGAATGGATCAATCTGTGTCCAGTCAGACAGAATTCAGGAAACATGTAGCTGGACCATCTGAGATTCTGTTAAATATTTTGTTGGGTTTTTCTATTATTACCCTCAAATCAACATCTTAGCTGGAAAGATGTTTTAAAGGATCAGTATCTCCAGGAATAAAACTCCTGTAGTGCGCTGGTTGTTAGATTTTAACTTGAAAAAACTTGTGATTTTGCAGATATAATGACAACATATAGACCTGATACACACCAGTGAGTCTCTATTTTAACTAATTTGTTAAAATATCTAAAAACTGGAACGTAGTCTGACTGTGTCCTCACAGCTAGAAGATTCCTGGTTCACGTCCCGGTCTTCCTGGGATCATCCTGCATGGAGTCTCCATGTTCTCCTGCTGGGTTCTCCAGGTTCTACAGCTGCCATTTTAGACTCATTTTGAGTTATTCTCAGAACGTTGTAGTCATTAATGACACAATTTGACTTTATTTTGGACACATTTGAGACTTTTCTCTGTCATTTTGGATCAATTTTGGATAAACTTGACTCATTCTGGATGGATTCCACCTCATTTTGAACCCAATTTAGACAAATTTTAGAAAGTTCTAGTCATTCTGGACTATTTTTGGGTAATTGTTGACCAGATTTATGTCATTGTGGGCACATGTAGAGTCTAGTTTTGTGTATTTGTAATGATGTGAGCAGCTAGAAGCAGAACAGTCACACAAGGATGTGTTATTTTTGCAATTTCTTTCTTCTATTTGCACATTTTGGACAAATTTTCTGATATGCAGTTTGCATTTTGGACAAGTTTTAGGAATTTTGGTAAGTTTTAGTCATTTTGGACTAATTTTGGTTATTTTTTGACAAGATTTGGATCATTTTGAGCATTTTTTTTACTAGTTTTGTTTATTTTCAACGATGTACACAGCTGAGAGAAGAACAGCATAAGCGAGGAGGAATACCAGCATGATTTTCACGTTTGTCCTTTTTGTAAAAGAGAAACATTTATGAACTGTACAGTGGATCAGTGGTTAGCAATGTCACCTCTAGAAGATCCCTGGTTCTCGTCCCGGTCTTCCTGGGATCTTTCTGCGTGCAGTCTCCATGTTCTTCTACTGGGTTCTCTTGCTGGGTTCTCCAGGTTCTCCAGCTTCCTCCCACAGTCCACAAACTTGCTGAGGTTTATTGGTGATTCTAAATTGTCTGTAGGTGTGAATGTGAGGTGAAATTGTGACAAAAACTCAAATTAGGCACACAAATTACCCCAAAAAGAGCTAAATTTACCCTGAAATGTTCAAATATGCCAGCAAAAACATGGAAAATCACCACATAAATGGCCAAATTTATCACGAAAAGGACCAAAACTACCATAAAACAGGTGAAATTGTGACAAAAACTCAAATTGAGGACAAAAAAGTCAACCAAATAGAACTGAAGTTCCTTCCAGACCTCCTCAGAACATCTGGTTCTTCATCTCCAGTAACTTTATCAATGACCAGAGTTCTACCTTCAGACTGGAAATATTTCCAGAGTTCCAGGTCCTTGAAGTCCATAGTAGAGAACTTCCTCTGGAGAAAGTTCTAGAGTTGACTTACTGACAACTGTGATTGTATGATTGGTTGACAGACTGTTACCTGTCCAGGTGAACCTTCAGTCAGCTGGGATAGACTCCGCCCCCCATGACCCTAATGAGGATAAAGGTGTATAGATGATGGTTGGAACCTAGTCCTGTCAAACAGTAGAGTCTACTGATGCTAGAAGTTCAGACCATCCTGCACTACAGACTAACAGACACCACCGCTCCATTAACACATTAGATAATAACGATGACCTTCTGTCTACCTGCAGGTGACCTCCTGACATCATGGAGTCTGAGGGGGCGGAGTCTTCAGGCCCGGCGTCGGTCGAGGTGTTCAGCTCGATCCGTGAGCGGACGATAGCAGAGAACAGCATGGTGGTTCTGCTGCAGGGCCTTCAGGGGGAGGTGACCACGGTGGACCTGAGGAACGAGAGCACGGCTCGGGGACGAGTCATCAGCGTGGACGCCTTCATGAACATCCGTCTGGCCGACGTCCTGTACCAGGACCGGCGGGGTCAGCTGACCCGGCTGCAGGACCTGTTTGTCACCGGCAGGAACGTCCGCTACGTGCACATCCCCGACCACGTGGACATCATGAAGACCATCCAGAACCAGCTCAGCAAGATCCACAGAGTCCGAAACTTCGCCAGTGAAGGTGGAGGCAGGAAGGAGTTCCCAAAGAAAACCAAATAAGGTTTAATAAACAGACACAAAGAAACTAAGTAAGGTTTAATAAGGTCCTTTCCTCCTAAATGTCAGGGTTCTATCTGCTGGACTGATGAAGTTCTGAAAAAGTCCATTAAAAAGTGATAAATCTGGACCCTCCTCTATGAACTTCAAGGACCTGGAACTCTGGAAAGATTCCCAGTCTGAAGGTAGAACTCTGATCATTGATAAAGTTACTGGAGATAAAGAACCAGATGTTCTGAGGAGGTCCATTTGAACCAACTAGTTTTCAATCGACTGACCCTCCAGCAGCTTCACTTATGGCTGCAAACTTTGATTATTTCCACATTTACATTAAAATATGAGAGATTTTCAACATGTTTTCCAAGTTCTGTTCATTTAAAGGTTTATACATCCTAACAGAAACTTCCCTCTGCTGGTATCCTGCCAGTTTTGACGGTTCCAGATGTTCACAGATGATCTTTGTGTTGCTTCACTGGATTTAAAGTGAGCGTACTGCAGCTGACAGTGACTGTTGGTGAGTAACTCACCACAGAAAGTTAATAACAGCCAAACACAGGGAGACATTAGTCACTGTGGATGTTAAAAACAACATCAGCTGCTGGAGGTGACGTCCAGCAGAGGAACCGGCTGAAAGGAAGACAGTGTTTTGGTTGGAAAGTGCCGTCCCAGCGTTCCGCCGATACACAAACGGGAATGTGAGGAATTTGCAGAGGGGAATGTTTTTCCAGCGTCAGGAAGAGGACAGGCCTGACACAACACAGCAGCAGAGCAGCTGGACGTCACTACAGCAGGATGTTCAGCCTCGTTGTGTTTTCAGGGACGTATTTTTCTGACAGCAGCCACATAATAAGGGGCTGCTGCTGGATAGAAACACCAGCCAGCGCCACATCAACACTCACTAAACTCAGAATAGCACTTTACAACCGCATAAACAATCCTTCAGCAACACGACAGAGGACTGGAGAACAACTCAGAGTCTCTGACAGCTCCGACAAACACATTCCAATTAAAAGTCCAGCTTTTATAAATGGTTCTGTTTACTCGTCTACTGTCACTGGTTCGTCTACGGATCAACATGTCAAAGAAAACAATAAAGATCTTCAAAAAATCTGCGTTATACATTAAACCAGGGGTGTCAAATGTGTTTTTTTATGCATAAATTTGAGACATTAGCAACTTAATATGGAGCAACTTTAATTCATCTACCATTCAAAAGTTTGGGGTCACTTACAATGTCCTCATTTTTGAAAGAAAAGCAGTTTTTTTCAATGAAGATGACATTAAATGAATGATAAATCCAGTGTAGACATTGTTAATGTGGTAAATGACTATTGTAGCTGGAAACAGCTGATTTTTAATGGAATATCTCCATAGAGGTACAGAGGAACATTTCCAGCAACCATCACTCCTGTGTTCTAATGCTACATTGTGTTAGCTAATGGTGTTGAAAGGCTCATTGATGATTAGAAAACCTTTGTACAGTTATGTTAGCACATGGATAAAAGTGGGAGTTTTACTGGAAAACATGGAATTATCTGGATGAACCCAAACTCTGGAACGGTAGTGTATTTTCTTTCCCACCACCTGCTGTTCTTCTCTCTCCCCTCCCCTCAGATTTAAACACAAAGAGCTCAATTAGCCGTCGTTCCCGGCAGGCAGCATCGGCTCGCTGCCCAAAGCAGCCGCCGAGTTATTTCCTGCTCCACCCAGCAGCCTTCAGACAGAGAACGAGTCAGAGCAGCAGAAACATCTCAGTCACATCAGACCGGCAGCACATCAGGAGGCTGGAGCTGAAGGATCTGATTCTCTCCATTCTGCTGCTAACAACATGACGGAGAAGCAGCCTGCAGGATGACGAACCACAGCTGGATCTGAAGTCTTCCAGCTGCTGCAGGAGGTGAGATGTTCTGACTTTATGTTGACATATTTCACACTGCAAAAACTCAAACTCTTACCAAGTCTGTTTGTTTTATTTTCAGTCTAAACGTCTCATCCCACTTGATTTAAGATAAATTCACTGAACCAGAGACATTTCAGCAGATGGAGGGACTAGTTTGAAGACAATGCATCTGAAATATCTGGTTCAGTCAAACAATCTGGAAATTATCTTGTTTTCAGTTGAATTTTACAAGAAAACTCAAAATAAGTTTAACCTTCATGTCGTCCTGTGGGTCAAATTAACCCGTTTTAAGGTTAGAAAATGTGGAAAAAATATATTTTCACAGTGAAACTTCTGATGTCCACATTTTCAACATTTTTGGGAAGTTTTTGAACATTTTTTGGTGGAAATAAAGAAATGTTAAAAATGTTTCTTAAGAACATTCACATAAAAATCAACCAAAATCCAGTGAATTTCGCTGGAGTTTGGTTGATTTTTATGTGAATGTTCTTAAGAAAATATTCAAAGTTTTACTGATTTATATGGAATCACTTTAGATATTTTTTGGAAGATTTTTACTCATTTTTTGAAAATATTTACAAGAATTTTCTTGCCAAATTTGAGGGATTTTTTTTTTTTAAATAAAACTTTTAAGGGAAACTTATGGAATTATTGGAATTTTCTTCCTGAAGGTTTTGCAAATTCTCAGAAATTTGGGGAATTTATTGTAGAATTTTTGGATTTTTTTCAGACAAGGAAACAATATTTTGTGGTGCCCGTAAATGAGGACAACAGGAGGGTTAAGACAATGCATCTTAAATATCTTGTTAAGTCAAACAATCTTGAAATGATCTTGTTTTGAATTGAATTTTACAAGAAAACTCAAAATAAATTTAATTCATCTACAATTAGGAGGTTACATGAAAGCAAAAATCTACTTTTGACTGAAAAACTGTTTTTTTTTTTTGCTTTTTTTTTTTTATTTTTTTTTTAGCATATCTGGCTTATTTTAAGACACCTAAGCTTGACAATCCTGGTAAAATAGAGCTTAAAATAAGTTTTCCCAGCTAATTTTAAGATCTCAATATTCTAAATATCATATCTTATTTCAAGAAATCTGACCAAACCATTTTTCACTCGTTCTACTGGCAGATTTTTTCACTTATTTCAAGGTAAATGTTCCTTGAAATAAGTTTTTTTTCTTGTTTTGAGAGGAGCATTTTTCCAGTACAGTTTCATGTCATTCTTGCACATGACATGATAAATATAATTATAATAATCTGTCACATCTTCACATTTTATGTCTCCAAGAGCCTCTTGTACAAATATCAGGCGTTAACTCTGCTGCCAGGCAATAAACCGGTTTATTAGTCGGCTCTGAACTTTCCTGACGACACCACAGACCATAAAAGTGTTTCTCAGGGCAGCCTAGCGTCATTAACACTCTGAATCCTGACGGTTTCCTTTCTATCGTTCTCTGACTGACAGCAGCTTCCCCTCCGTTAGCTGGACTACCGTAAAATAACAAGTCTTATTTCCAGCGGTTTCAGGTTCCATCTTCTGACTTAAACGGGATGATGTGAGCAGGAAGTATGGGAGGGTATTTTATAGTCCACATAAACGCCACAGCTGCTGCAGTTGTTGGCCTGGTCTGGACGCTAGGTGTTAAATCTGTCTGACCCAGTCTGCGGCTGCAGAAGACTCTGGGATTCGTATTGCTGCTTCCAAACTTCACCACAAAGTGCCAGTCAGGGAGTTGTGTGCAGCTCAGATATATTTATGTATTTCTATATGTATACGGCTCATTGTGGAAGTGAGAAAACAGAGCTGGACTCTGTGTGATTCTGCTGCCGTCTGTAATTAAGACCTAAAAATGTTATTCTCTCAAAACAAACGAGGAAACCTGTGGAGGCAGTTTGTTTCCAGACTTTTCCCGAAATAGTGTTTGGATCTGACATTTGACTTGACAATTAAATTTGGATTGGAAAAACAAGTCAAGTATAAATAGTAGAGTATGTATAAGGATCATTCCAGACCTGGAGGACGTTTTACATCCAATAATCCACATATTAAACCCTAAAACATCAGTAGAGTGTAAATGTTCTTGTCCTGAGACCAAATCTATAAAAACTAGGAGAAAAGAATGTTTCAAATATTTTAAATCCCAAATAAGTCTGGAGTTCCCCTAAAATGCCATTTTTCTCTTGTCCTCCCCCCTGATGACCAAACTGGATCTAATAAAACAGTTAGAATCTCTTTTATTTTTTCATTGTGGGAACATTTTTTAATCAACATAATATTTTAAATAATTATTATTATTCATGGAATGTTTCCCACAACATGTTAGCAGAACCTGGTGATGACGTTTTTGTCGTTTGTGTCTTATTTTTGGCATTTTCTGTCAAGTTTTTGTCATTTTGTGTCTCGTTTCTGTCGCTTATGTCTTGTTTTTGTCACTTTGTGTCTGATTTTGTTTTGTTTCTTATTTTTGTCATTTTCTGTCAAGTTTTTGTCGTTTTACGTCTTGTTTTGGTTGTTTTGTGTCTCATTTTTGTCATTTTGTGTCAGTTTTTTGTCATTTTGTGTCTTTTTTTGTCGTTTTGTCTTGTTTTTGTCATTTTGTGTCCTGTTCTTGTCGTTTCCATCATCCACCAGTGTTCCTACAGAATGTGTAGAGCAAAGCTATGTCCTCTCTTCTATTTTCCATCTTTCTTGATTGAACGTCTCCCTCCAGCTCATATGATCAGGATCAGACTCATTCTTTGGACTGTTTTCCATCAGTCAGTTTGTCCTCTTGGTCAGCAGTAACAGCAGCTAAATATCTAGCTTCTACTGCTGAGAAAAAGATCACATTAGCATGGATTAGCGTAGAGTTAGCAACCGGCACAGAAAAGCTGAGCCCATCAATACCTATTATTGATCAATATGGAGCAGAAAGGTTCATTTTTCAGACATTTTGAAGCCCAGATGTTTCTGGAATAAACCATAAATATTCTTACTGCATTAACAGACTTTCACTTGTCCTAAGAATATGACTGTATATTTTAGTAATTTTGCTTATTTTCAGTCTTGCCATACATCAGATGTAAGATTTTCTAAATATAAACTATCTACATAGCTAGCTTAATTTAGCACAAAAACTGGAAACTAGCAAGAAGCAGCTAACGTGGTTCTGTCCAAAGACCAGAAATCCACATTTGAAGCTCACTAATAAACATATCTTGTTGATTTAATCTAAATTTTAAATCTTTCTGATAACCTGTTTCAAGTCTTTATGCTAGCCTAAGTTTGGAGTCTTTATTCTAAGCTAGGTTTCAAGTTTTTATGCTAACCTAACTTTTGCATCTTTTTTGGAACCTGAGTTTAGATTTTTTATATGCTAACCTTAGTTTCAAGTGTTTATGCTAACACAAGCTTTGGGTTTTAATGCTAGCCTAAGTTTCGAGTCTTTTGTGCTAATCTAAGTTTTGAGTTTTTATGCTGACATAGGGTTTGTTTACTTAGGCTAATCTACGTTTTAAGTTTGATGCTAACCTAATTTTTGAGTCTTAATATTTTATCTAAGCTTTAGGTTTATGCTAAGCTCATTTTGAGTCTTTGTGCTAACCTGAGACTTTAGGCTAACCTTTGTTTTGAATCTTTATGCTAATATAAGCTTTAACACTTTTTGCTAACCTAAGTTTAGAGTCTTTATGCTCATCTAAGTTTTAGGTCTTTATGCTATGCTAGGCTCTAGGCCTACATTTTAAGACTTTAGGCTAACCTGTGTGTTGAGTCCTTATGCTAATCTAATTTTCAGGTCGTTATGCTAACTTTAGCTACCTCTTCCTTCATATTTAGCACATAGACATGAGAGTGGTATCATTTTTCACACTTATTTCTCAGCAAGAAAATTAATTTTCACATTATGTCTTGATAATTTCTTCAAGGATCCAGATAAGAGAGAAAAACAGGTGAAATCTACGGTGTGATTAACGCTGAATAAAGCCTGAGAGTTGTTAGGTTTGAAGGCTGAGGTACAGACTAGTCTTTAATTAGCTAAAAACAAACACTGCTTGACTTGAGCAGAACTGAAAGCTAAATTGCCCACTCATGTAGTTCAGGTCTGGGGGCAGCTAATGGAGGGTGCAGATGGAGTCGGGTTAAATGCTGAACAGAAGGCAGCTGGTTCAGACCCACCGGTTCCCATGAGTCGGTCGACCCACCGGGGCAGCTCCGACTCTGATTTACCCCAAAACAAACAGAAGAAAGCCTCTGAGAGCCGGCCGGGCCTGCCAGGAGGATAAGGATCAGGGCGGGAGGCCGACCCGAGCCCCAGCGGCAGTGATTGGAGCTGGGCACGATTGGGCCGGTCCCTGGAGAGAACCGGCAGAAAGAAAAACACTCGGCTCCCACGCACATTGTTGTTGTAATGACAGGGAATGTGAGGGGGTGAAGATATCAGTCACCATGTTTACATCCAGATTTACTGTAACCGTGGGACCATCTGGGACTCGGTTCAGACCAAATCCTCCCACTGGAGCTAAATCCGACCCGCTAGAACCTCCTAAAGGCTCAGTTCAGCCCAATAACACCACAATATGTCCGTTTGTCAATCCATACAAACATTCTAATCTATGAAAGTTAGCTGATCCTGACCAAGATCTCTTCTTTTCATGCAAATACAGTCACTAGTTCAAATGTTTGTTGCTGTTGGCTTAGTTTCACATCAAGATTAAACACTTAGCGTAAAGACTTGAGGATCTTTCCAGAACTGGAGGACAACGTTATTTCTTTTACACCGACAAATCAAAGATAAGATGGTTTTACCTTAGCTGACATGTTTCAACTGCAACTGCAGTCTTCTTCAGAGCGTCATCTGACGTGTGCTGACGTGTCCTTTTTATCAGGTGACCGGTCTGACAGATCTGTCAGAATCTCTGGCCACGCCCCAGAGACCACCGGACGGCGGGGGGCGTGGCCGGTCTGACAGATTCTGACAGATTATACAAGAAACCAACACACCTGAGTGAAGCATTCATAGATTTTAAATGTAACGGCTGGTTAAAGGCTGCTAACAGACACCAACATACATGTTTATTTCAAAGATTTAATTGACATTTCCTTGTTTTCAGAGATGCTCCTGCGGCTGTTTTGCCCCCAAACGTAATTAGCTTTAATTTTTTGCAGCTGGTTTTACTTCCTTCATGAAGCACATTGAAGGATAACAGAGAACATCACCAGTAAACTGGTATAAATAGTCTTTAGTCTTATTTCTACCACATTTATAAAGTAGACACCCAAAGCTTTCTGGGATTTAGCATCCAATAAGGTGTTGAAACACAGTTTTCATCCTCACTATGTTCACAACAGTCTAGTTAGACAGCTTCATAAAAAGTTAAATCATAAATAAATCATTAATCGGGATCATTGTTAGGCTGCCATGCTATTTATTGGTGTGAAACATCCTTCTTTTGTTTGTATGTTTTTGTTTTTTCTTTTATACTTCTTTAATGAAGACATTTGACCATTTAATTTCAGGGAAAAAACCAACCGACTAAACCGACCAAAATCCATCCATGAGCAGCTTATTAAACATTTACAAAGACAACCTTCTACATATATATCTATTTTGTGGCCTACATGATGGAAACACGCATTAATCAATGGATAAACAGCTATAACCACATTATTACCAAATACTAGGCGTAGACACTAGACAAGGGATTCTTTAGAACCTGGCAACCCAAAAATAGCTTTTAATGCGTCTTACAGCTGAACACAAAACTCTAGAGATGATTTAGATGATTCATTAACCGCTGGTTTATGGGTGTGATGTGATTATTAAATGTTCTGCTGCAGAGAGAAAACTGTCTAGAGGCAGAAATCTAAAATCACCTAAAAACTCTGATAAAATCAATAAAATACCCATCGTTGATATTTGATGGTTGGTATCTGATGGTTTATATTTAATAGTTTATATCTGATGATTGATATCCGATGGATATCTGATTGTTTATATTTAATGGTTTATATCTGAGGATTGATATCTGGTCTTTGACATCTGGTCGTTGATATCTGGTCGTTGATATCTGGTCTTTGACATCTGGTCGTTGATATCTGGTCGTTGATATCTGCTCGTTGATATCTGGTCTTTGACATCTCGTCGTTGATATCTGGTCTTTGACATCTCGTCGTTGATATCTGGTCTTTGACATCTCGTCGTTGATATCTGGTCTTTGACATCTGGTCGTTGATATCTGGTCTTTGACATCTGGTCGTTGATATCTGCTCGTTGATATCTGGTCTTTGATATCTAGTCGTTGATATCTGGTCGTTGATATCTGCTCGTTGATATCTGGTCTTTGACATCTCGTCGTTGATATCTGGTCTTTGACATCTCGTCGTTGATATCTGGTCTTTGACATCTCGTCGTTGATATCTGGTCTTTGACATCTCGTCGTTGATATCTGGTCTTTGACATCTCGTCGTTGATATCTGGTCTTTGACATCTCGTCGTTGATATCTGGTCTTTGACATCTCGTCGTTGATATCTGGTCTTTGACATCTGGTCGTTGATATCTGGTCGTTGATATCTGGTCTTTGACATCTGGTCGTTGATATCTGCTCGTTGGTATCTGGCAGCTGTATTCGGGGGAAGTGACCTTTCCATTTCCTGCCAGTCTTCTGTTACATCAGCTGCAGTTTCACACGAGAATCCAACATGTCACTTTTTCTGTGGGAAGTAAACCTCGAATCCAGAAAGGATCCCGGTCAGACCCTGATGTCATAAATATAAACTTCCCTATGGGGCCTCACGATGACATCCTCACCTCCGGCTGAAAGTAAAACACTCGTGAGGAACACGATGTCCTCGACTGCTGACCTCTGACACCGGTTAGATCACTGCAAAGATGGGTGGTGCTCTGGAGGAACTCATTATTTTCAGGCTTTGTACATTTTCTGGGATGAGCTCAGGCTGTAGAGGCGACAGTTTGGTCCTTACTGGAGGTTCGGATAACTAACGGTCTGCATGTGTTTTTCTGACAGGATCTGCCTGGACTGGTACTTACAGATTTAAAGGAGATGGTGGATGTCTGAACCCCCGCTGAAGCAGGATGGAGCCGGTTAAACGAGACATGGAGCTGCTCAGTAACAGCATGGCGACCTACGCTCACATCAAAGGTAAAACCTCAGCATGTCTGGAGCTGTGGTTCCCAACATGAGGCCCAGAGACCCTCAGCGAGTCATGAGATGGATGTACAGGGCCACGAGAGGGTTAACAGTGTGGGAAATAAGACAGAACACTGCAAAAACTCTAAATCCTACCAAGTCTATTTGTCTTATTTTTAGTCAAAATGTCTCTTCCCACTTGATTTAAGATAAATTCACTGAACCCTCGTGTCGTCCTGAGGGTCAAATTAACCCGTTTTAAAATTTGAAAATGTGGATAAAAAATATATTTTCACAGTGAAACTTCTCATGTCCACATTTTCAACATTTTTGGGAAATCTTTGAACATTTTTTGGTGGAAAAAGAGAAATGTTAAAAATGTTTCTTAAGAACATTCACATAAAAATCAACCAAAATCCAGCAAATTTCACTGGATTTTGGTTGATTTTTATGTGAATGTTCTTAAAGTAAATATCAGAAGTTTTACTGATATATATGGAATCACTTTAGACATTTTTAGGATTTTTTTGGAAGATTTTTACTCATTTTTTGAAAATATTGACAAGAATTTTCTTGCCATTTTTTTAAAATAAAACTTTTGAGGGAAACTTTTAAGGAATTATTGGATTTTTTTTTCCTGAAGGTTTTGCAAATTTTCTGAAATTTGGGGAATTTTTCTGCTGAATTTTTGGATTGTTTTTCAGACAAGGAAAAATTTTTTTGGTACTCGTAAATGACGACAACAGGAGGGTTAAGGCATTTTAAATATCTAGTTAAGTCAAACAATCTTGAAATGATCTTGTTTTGAGTTGTTTTTTTACAAGAAAACTCTAAATAAGTTTAATACATCTCAAATTAGGAGGTTACATGAAAGCAAAAATCTATTTTTGAGTGAAAAATTATTGTTTTTTAGCATGTCTGCCTTATTTTAGGACACCTAAGCTTGACAATCCTGGTAAAATAGAGCTGAAAATAAGTTTTCTCAGCGAATGTTAAGACCTTAATATTCTAAATATCATATGTTATTTCAAGAAATCTTACCAAACCATTTTTCACTCGTTCTACTGGCAGATTTTTCACTTATTTCAAGGTAAAAGTTCCTTGAAATAAGTTTTTTTTCTTGAGGAGCATTTTTTCCAGTGTTAAATAACTGTTCTCTGATGGTTTCTATAAATACTGTGTAGTTTCTCATCTCTGGAAACATTCAACAGCATTAGAGGTGAAGACTCATCATGTATGTTCATGAAAATATATATGTAAACACAAGCAGCTGGTTAGCTTAGCTTAGCATGGAGACTGGAAACAGAGGGAAACAACTAGCATAGCTCCGTTCAAAGGTTAGTTCAATTCAATAAACACTAAAATCTATTAAATAAAAGTTAGCTGATGCTGACCAAGATCATTTCTTTTATGTAAGTAGTCATTAGTTCAAATAGTTGTGGAGAAGCACTTATTGCTAGCTTAGCTTAGCATAAAGACTCAAAACTTAGGTTAGCATAAATACTCAGCACCTAGGTTAGCATAAATACATGAAACTTAAATTAGCATAAAGACTTGGAAGCTACGTTGCTGAAATGTGGTGTAGTAGAACTTTGAAATGCCATAAAATGGAAATACAGACTTCAAATTTGTACTTCAGTAACTTTTTTTGTACTTTGTGTGCAGCCAACCCGGAGAGCTTTGCCCTCTACTTCATGATGGGCGTCTGCTTCGGCCTCTTCATGGCGTTGTGCCTCCTGGTGGCCGGAATCGCCTGCAGGACTCGCCGCCATATTAGACCTCCACCTTCTCCGGAGAGGAGGCAGCTGAAGGAGTCCAGTGAGGAGGAGGAGGAGGAGGAGGAGGAGGAAGATGAGGAGGAGAGCGTTGCTGAGGAGGACGGGGTGGAGGTGGAGGTCCATAAAGCCTCCACGGTTCCTCTGGGCAGCAGCCAATCCAACGGCACTCTGAGGAGCGTCAACGTGTTCGCGTCGGCCGAGGAGCTGGAGAAGGCCAGACGTCTGGAGGAGAGGGAGCGAATCGTCCGGGAGATCTGGAGGAACGGGCAGCCGGACATCCTGGTGACCGGAACCGGAACCATCGGACGGGTTCATTACCACTAACAGACGCTCGCACCTGAACGGACTGTAAAGGGCGATAGAAACATGCTGCACCTTTAACGTACTGAGGCACAAAGACACCAAGATTAAAACTGAAGGACAGAACACTATGGTGATGGAAAAACTGCAGCAAACCTCCTGTTGAAATAATAAAACTGTGTATCTCATTTAAACCTTTATATCATATGGAAGTTTTTTATGTTAAGAAAAAAGACCAAGTAGTCTGCTCTGTGCTCCATCAAATACAAAAACCTTTTGTACTCTTCCTAAATAAACTATGATCAGAACCTCCAAGTCCGAGGCCATGGTTCTCTGATGGAAACCGGTGGATTCTCCCTCTGGGTTGGGGGGAGTTGCTTCCCCAAGTGAAGGAGTTCAAGTATCTCAGGATCTTGTTCAGGAGTGATGGGAAAATGGAGCTAGAGATGGACAGGAGGATTGGTGCAGCGTCAGCAGTAATGAAGGTGTTGTATTGAACTGTTGTGGTGAAGAGGCGAAGTTCTCGACTTACCATCCATCTACGTTCCAACCCTCACTATGGTCATGAGCTCTGGATAGTGACCCAAAGAATGAGATCATGGATCCAAGCGTCTGAAATGAGCTTCCTCTGTAAGGTATCTGGACTCAGCGTTTAGGTACGTGTCCACTAGATCCAGAAATTTCCTGCATCCCATTCATTGTCTTTGTGAAATGCACTGCGTTGCATGCCGGTCTGGTTGCGGTGCATTTCCAGCTGTGATCTGGTGCGTCTCCCCACTGCTTATTTGCATAAAGTTGACTCAATTTCTACTTTATCCAAATTTGATGCGGCATGCGGAAATCCGACGCATCGCGAAACTTTCACCAAACGTCCAAACCAGCCATTATTGAACTAAAACCAGGACAGATTCAGCAGCTTATTTCTCCTCTGAAATGCTTTCAGAAATACTTTTCACTGAAGTGTTTTCAAAATAAAAGAGAAAGTTTGCGGTCAAGCTTCCATGTTGGTCTGACTCATCTGACGGACTGAAGGTCTGAAGGGTTGTCATGTGACCTCCTAGTGGCCCGCTAGCGACTGCCCACCAAGCAGGTGATTTTCAGATGCAGCGCATTTGGATGTGGGAAAAACAGATCTAGTGAACATGTAGCCTTAGAGATAGAGGAGAAGCTCAGACATCCGGAGGGAGCTTGGAGTAGAGCTGCTGATCCTTCACCTCTAATGGAACCAGCTGAGGTGGTTTGGACATATGATGCCTTGGAGGTTTTCCACCTGGGAGGAGACCCCGGGGTAGACCCAGAACCCTCTGGAGGGATTATATATCTCATCTGGCCTGGGAACGCCTCGGGATCCACCAGGAAGAGCTGGAAAGTGTTGCTGGGAGGAGGAACGTCTGGAATGACCTGCTTCATCTGCTGCCTCCACGACCCGACCCCAGATAAGAGGAAGAAGATGGATGGATGGATGGATGGATGGATGGATGATGGGTGGATGGATGGATGGATGATGGATGGATGGTTGGATGATGGATGGATGGATGGATGGATGGTGGATGGATGGATGGATGGATGGGTGGGTGGATGGATGATGGATGGATGGATGGATGATGGGTGGATGGATGATGGATGGATGGATGATGGATGGATGGATGATGGATGATGGGTGGATGGATGAATGGATGATGGGTGGATGGATGGATGGATGATGGGTGGATGGATGGATGGATGGATGGATGGATGGATGGATGGATGGATGGATGGATGGATGGATGGATGATGGATGGATTATGAAATAATCACTACAGACAAAAAACATGATAATACAGCCAGTACACCTTTAAATACTTAAATACATCTTTAGAATGAAGAAATGTTCATATGTTGTGCTTCCTCCTTTACAGCACATAGATAAGATTGGTGTTATAAATAATCTGAACAGGTTGTGTGAATTTATCTGTGGATTAAAACCCCACAAACAAATGACGTAAATACAGCTGTACCTGAGAATGATCAACATCAAGGCGACCCTGCAGCGTTATTAATAATAGAGATTAACCCGACTAATTTAAAAGCTCTGATTCTACAAAAAATATGAATGAAAACTCAAATTTATATATAGATCAATAAAGTTTTTGTGTTTAAACAGAAGCATCAAGGCAGAAAATGGTTTTAAAAGTACCGTTGTAAAGTAACATAGAACAAAACTCCGGAAATTTAATTACTGGAATAAGATAGAAAAAAAATCAGGGTTATATTATTTGTTTTGTTGGTATTTTTTATTTGCTTGTGTCATTATTGTCATTTATTTATTTAGTCTTGGACACTTTTGGTCAACATTTTTTGTTGTATTACTTACAGGATGTTTGGCTTCGTCTGTGTTCTTTTTCAATGTGAAGAATTAAAAGTTAAACCACTTTGTGATTTAGTTTTTATGAAACGTGTGGAATAAAGTCACACTTTTAAGCTTAGATTTGGTTATTTGTCCCGATCAAACATGATTCCTTCAAGAACTGAAAGCTGAGTCTTAAGATTCTTTTGGTTTTTACAGTTTCTGATAAATAAAAGGTTCTACTAAGAACTTCTGGAGGGTTTAGTGCTTCAGCAGGTAAAGTTTTTACAAACAAAAAACTCCATTTAACTCAGAATAACCGCCTCTATGCTGAAGACACCCAGCTCTTCCTGGCGTTCCCCAGACGACCACACGCATCTCATCATGTCTTGCAGATATCTGAATGAAAAAACGCCACCTCCACCTCCACCTCTCCCAGACTGAGCTCCTCGTCATCCCAGGAAGTCCCTCTAGATGAGAAGAAACCAACATCCAGCTGGAACCAACTTAACTCAAACCCACAAAGTCTGACAGAAACCTGGGTGTCATAGATGTTATTTGAGAATTTTGTGCCATTTTGTGAAGGTTGTAAGACCATCTGGAGAAGTCTGAGGAAAGTTGCACAATCTGAACATTTTTTTTAAGTCATTTTGGACAAACTGAAAGAGAAACACATCCAGGGAACCAATGATTGTTTCTGGGACTCTTAACTGCTCACACTAGGATACATCCCATAATACTGATGATCACACTTGGTTACAGAGAATTGATTGGATCATTTTTTAGTCATTTTTGGCAATTTTCAAGTGAGTTTGGATCTTTTTTGAGTGCTTTTTTATTTTTAACTCTTAAGGATGGGTTTTGAATATTATCGGACAGATTTTTTTAAAAGAAATGTGCAAGATTTGATTAACGTACAAATTGAGTCATTTTACAAATATTCTGAGTAATGTTAGACGAGTTTATATCATTTTGGTTCAGTTGAGTCATTCTGAAAAAGGTTTTGAGGCATTTTGAACCATTTTCAGGTAAATCAGATAATAAATTGGTCATTTTGGACAAATTTCATTTTGGTAAAGTTGTTATCATTCCTCAAGGTTTTTTGGTTCTTCACTGAACACCTTTAATCCTCCTGTTGTCCTCATTTACAGGCACCAAAAATATAGTTTCCTTGTCTGAAAAAAATCCAAAAATTCAAAAAAAATTCCCCAAATTTCTGAAAAATTACAAAACCTTCAGGAAGAAAATTCCAACAGTTCCTTAAAAGTTTCCCTTTAAAGTTTTATTTGAAAAAAATCCCCCAAATTTGGCAAGAAATTTCTTGGAAATATGAGTAAAAATCTTCCAAAAAATCCTAAAAATATCTAAAATGATTACATATATATCAGTAAAACTTCTGATATTTTCTTTAAGAACATTCACATAAAAATCAACCGAAATCCAGCAAAATTCACTGGATTTTGGTTGATTTTTTTTGTGAATGTTCTTAAAGAAACAGTTTTTTAACATTTTTTTCCACCAAAAAATGTTCAAAAATGTCTTTTTTGTTTTGTTTCATGTCGTTTGTCTGATTTTTGTCATTTTGTGTCTAATTTTTGTTGTTTTTGTCTGACTTTTGTCATTGTCATTTTGTTTCCTATTTGTCTTGCTTTTTTGTCTATTTTTTGCGGTTTGTAATTTTGTCTCGTTTTTGTCATGTTCTGTCTTGTTCTTTTGTCATTTTGTCATATTTTGTCTCATGTTTCTTTAAGAACATTTTAATAAAAAGCAACCAAAATCCAGCAAAATTCGCTGGATTTTGGTTGATTTTTTGTGTGAATATTCTTAAGAAACATTAACATTTTTTTCCACCAAAAAATGTTCAAAAATTTCCCAAAAATGTTGAAAATGTGGACATCAGAAGTTTCACTGTGAATATATTTTTTTCCACATTTTCAAACTTTAAAACGGGTCAATTTGACCTGCAGGACGACACGAGGGTTAAGAATTCGAGTTCCAATGAGGAATCATGAAGACTGATGTTTGTTCACCTCAGAAACCCTCCAGGATCTCCCACCTTGTTTCCTCCAACAGTAAAGACGTTGTTCTCGGCTATGAAAGAGGCTTTCACCTCCTCTACTGTAGCTTTTACCTCTGCACAGCTTCCTCAGTGGATCCCAGGAGAACTTCTATTTTCTGCTGCTGGATTTTCCTCCTGCGGCCGTGAAAAGCTCGATTGTGTTGCGGCCGGAGACTTCGTGTTCATTGAGTTTTCAGAGGATGAATCAGAGATTGTTTCAGAGAAAACAGGAGCTGATGATTCAGAATCATTCTGTTCAGTCTCAAAAACATCCTTTAAAACACAATTTTATCTGAAGCAGGATGTTTAACTAAGGACGAGTTTCAGACGTTCACACTCCTGATCAAAATCTGAAGACCGGCTGAAAAATTTGAAGAATTTGGAAGAATTTCACACTGTTGCATCTCAAGAAGGTTCTAAGTAGAGCTTCAACCTTTTAAAGGTATTTTAGGTTTATTTGACAGATTTTTTTTTTTTTTACTTTTTGCTTGTTTTATTCCAGGAGACATGAAGTCTTAAGTTTTCAGCAGGTATGAAATGTGATTTTGTTTTTAGTTGATATTGAGATGCTTTACAACTGAAACGACTTCATTTGTTGGTATTTGTGGCGCTAAAATCTCATTAATGAGAAACGAAACTTTACAGATTTGTCATAAGAGAAACAAAAGCAGGAAATGAAGGCAACAAACATGTGCACGTATAAAGGGAATAATCTTTGTTTTTCCAGAAAAACCGCCCAAAATGTTCAGACTCCAGCCCCAAAAATGAGAAGATCTGATGCTTTCTTTGATCTTTATGACAAACGGAGGATCTTTTGAGTTTTGGATGCTCGGTTCAATAAAAAAAAAACACAATTTAAAGGCAACACCGACCACAGAAACGGTAAAAACAGGTTTTAAATACTAGTTTCTGGCTTCAGAAAGAACTAAAAAAAAGAAAATCTACAGTTTTCCATTTAAATCCCTTCATCCAAACTGGTCCAGTTCTTGTTTTCTTTCTGTTTTTCTATTGTGCAGCAGAAGTCAGTAGAAATGAACAGATGTTTCAAACCACAGAAATGCCCTGAATCAAAGAAAAATTTATTGAAAATTAAAAGACAGGTACTTGAAAGCTCTTGAGAACAGTAAAAAAGTGTTGAAATGAAACAGGAAAGTCCATGCAGTATGTACAGTTAACGTGGGACGAAGCAGCTCAGAGCCAACCAGAAATATACACCAGAACGTTCTCACAACGTTTCTCTGTTCAGAACATTAAAACTGCAGGATCACAATAATTTAGATCTGATGCCTACACATGTACGAGTTAAAAATCTAAACAGATCAGCTGATATGAGGCAGAAAAGCTTCGAGTCTGAAGAACATCTGGGAGATTTGGAGTCAAATTATGAAAATCAACGACACGTTTGGTTGATTTTTAACTGAAAACAGAAATAAAACATCAGAACGTCTTCATCTCCTGACAGGAGAGATGAAGGAGAACGTCCAGGGAACTGAAAGAGAACATGTCGCTGCTGACTGGTCCCGTGGAGAGAGAACATGCAGTAAATCTCCAGACCAACAGGTGAACTAAAGGTTCTTCCACACATCACAGAAACATCACAGAATTATTTTTCTTATTTTCTTCTAAGGCACAAACGCTTCTCGTATTTAGTGACAGAAAACGAACTGGCCTCTCTAACTCCTCCCACACAGACACCAAAGTGAACATTAGAACCGTTACAGACCAGGAGGAGCAGAATGAAGCCCTACTGCTTGCTGTCTCCAGCGTTCTTCAGCTCTTTGTGCTCCACCTCCATGCCGTCGTCTCCCAGCTCTCCCTCCTCTCCTCCCTGGAACATGTCGTGGGTCCACTTGGGGCTGCTGCCTCCTTTCCGGTAAACGAAACGTCCGCGGCGAGTCGGGAACGATCCTCGGCCTCGACCTCGACTGTCCACCCAGGTCTTCTCTCCGTCGCGGTCGTCGTGCTGAAGAGACGAAGAAAACAACAACTTTAAACATGCTGTTCGAATGCAGGAACACCTGGACTTTAAATGCTTAAATGGTTCCTTCGTCTCTAATAGTTCTGACCAACCTCCTAAGAGCCCAAAAGTTTACCCACAATGACCTTTTCCCTAAACTTGGACAGAATGACTCAAAAATTGTACAAAATGAGTTAAAAGATGTCCAAAAGAACCCCCAAACTCACCCAAAATGATCAGAAACGTCTCCTAAATTACTACATTTTTGCCCAAAATGATAAAACTTTTTCCAGAATGATCCAAAACTGTCAAAAATGAACAAAATGTCCAAAATTTGTTTATTATGAACAAGTTTAGAAAGAATTTAAAAATCATTTTGGACATTTTTCAAATTGTTTTTAACCATTTCTGAGTAATTCTAGACTATTTCTGTGTCATTCTGGACAAATGTTGGTTCCTTTTGGACAAATTTTATCGCATTAGACACATTTTCAGTCATTCAGAACGACTTTTAAACCATTTTGAACAAGTTTCTGTTAAACTGTACGATCCAAATGTGTGTAAAATGATCCATGCATCGTCTCTAATAGTTCTGACCAACCACCTACCAACATTACATTTTTACCCACAATGACCTTTTAAAGTTTTCTCTGGTGAATTATCAGAAACACATCCAGGGAACCAATGATTGTTTCTAGGACTCTAATCTGTTCACACTAGGATACATCCCATAATACTGATGATCATGGTTGGTTACAGAGAAAATGATCAGAAACCAGATCCAGTGTTCAGACTGAGACTCTTGGACCCACCTCTATGGACTTCAAGGACCTGGAACTCTGGAAATATTCCCAGTCTGAAGGTAGAACTCTGATCATAGATAAAGGTACTGGAGATGAAGAACCAGATGTTCTGAGGAGGTCTAGAAGGAACTTCAGTCCTATTTGGTTGATTTTTTTGTCCTGAATGTGAGTTTTTTTTTTAAAATCAAAATGTCACCTGTTTTATGGTAGTTTTGGTCCTTTTTGTGGTAAATTTGCCCATTTTTGTGGTGATTTTCCATGTTTTTGCTGACACATTTGAACGTTTCAGTGTAATTTAGGCTGTTTTGGGGTTGATTTTGTGTCTTTTTATTTATTCTGAGGAGGTCACGGTGGAAGCTTTTTCAGATATGTTTGACTCTATATGGAATGAGATCGTTATTAATTTCCAGATCTCCAGCAGCAGATACTGACCAGGTAGTACTTCCTGCTCTTGGGGGTGTACTCAGGGTCCCACTCCTCCTCTGGGGGGCGCACTGGAGGGTTCATATTAGCAGGGTTTCCGTTGCTGCTGTTCCCTGGATAGTTTCCTCGGCTCCATCCTCGACCTCGGACTCTGGGGAACTGAAACCACAACAGCAGCTGCAGTCAAACCTCCACACAACAAACATCTAGAAAGTCTAGAAACACGGTGCAGATCAGACCTGGACCCAGACCAGATCAGACCTGGTCCGGACCAGACCAGACCTGGACCAGACCAGGAGAACACAGAGAGGCCAAACCGAATCAGGCGTTAGTCTGGTGAGGAGGTGAGTTTCCACTGACTTACTTTACCTTAATAAAAACCAAGTAGAGCCTGGAATAAGTATGATAGAATCATCATCATCATCAGCTTTAGGAGGAAGGAACAGAGCAGACTGATGCTGTTAGGACAGAGGATGTTCTATGTTCTGAGATGAAGGTGAAGCAGGAACTTACAAATCCCCGTCCTCTTCCTCGCTCAGCGTTGTGGCCCTCGTACTCTCTGGGGCCCCTGTCTCCGGGGCCGCTGTAGTCCCGGGGAGGGTAGCGAGGGTGACTGTAGCCCTCCTCCGAGTGCTCCATGCCCTCCCCCAGGTACTCCTTACCCCTGAAGGGGGGAGGATAGGGGGAGGTAGAGGAGGAAGAGGAGGATGAGGATGGGGAGCGATCACGCTTCTTCTTTCCCTTCCTGTCAGGAAAAGAAAGAAAATTCTATCAGAACAGTCGGGAAAAATGAAAGTAAGACGATGTAATAACAGAACTAGAAAAGCCCTCAGAGAGCTCAGTCCTCCTCCAAGGCTGCTCATTCCCCCATACGTCAGAAATGCAGCATTTGTTTATCAGTTATTGATGATCAGAAATCACAGCAACATAGAATGTGTCCATTTAATATAGATGAACCCACAAACTAAATGACCTGCTCTGAGTACAGGTGTGTGTTCTGCATGTGTACGTTATGTACAGATACCGGATCACGTGACCTAAATATGTAGCAGGCGGCAGGAATTGATGGGACTCAGAAACACCCCCACAATTTAATCAGTTGTTCCTTGGATCATTTCTGACAGATGAGTCCTGATAAGTCCTCAGCAGTGGATTTGTAGTAGGATCACAATCATGTGATCGTCAACAGGCAGCTGACGTAGTGTTCACTGGTTGTCATGGTTACAGTGATGCCGTGCCGCTATCTGGCAATGATACAGAAATCTGTAACAAATCCATGGATCCAGACTATAAGCTGCATCACTGCCAGAATCTAATCACTTGGTCCATGAGTCATTTCTGACCTTCCCTGAAGATTTCATCCAAATCCGTTGGTCTGTTTTTGAGTAATGTTGCTGACAGACAGACAGACCAACGCCGATTGTCACATAACTCCACGGAGTAAGAACAATAGAAATACTAATTCCACAGGGATGAACTATGGATACAGGGAGTCCTCGACTTGCATCAGAATTCTGTTCCTACAGTGCGACGTAACTCGATTTTTGGTGCGAGTCGGACCTCACATACTGTGACGTATGTGGTGAGGCAGACGTAAACAAAGCCGTCTTTCTTGTATAGCGCCGCGGGATGATGCATTCGTCCACTTCACTCGCCAACTAGTTCCCGCATGAAATTTGCTTTAACGTCACAAACGCTGTACATCGGAATGATGGAACAAGATTTTCTTATTAAATTTATGGGAGATGGTGACGTAACACAGAAACGCCATAGGTCAAGGACCTGCTCTAGTAGCTATAAAATTACTCAAATGAAAGGCAAAAAAAAGTACTTGGACATTTATTTATAGACCACCATTCAAATGTTTTCCATGAAAACTCCCACTTTTATTCAGACATTTCTAAGTGACCCCAGACTGGTGAACAGTAGTTTTTGTGTATCTTGGCATCTGGTTTAAAACTTTCTCCTAAACTTCTGGTAAATCAGCTGTTTCCAGAAGTTTCAAACAGACTTCTGCACACTTAAGAAAAATAAATTTATCAGCAAATTTTCAGGGCAGGACGGTTTGAAAGTGTTTAGATGGAGTAAGTTCATTATCTATACATCAGATCTGGTTGTTGATGCTGCAACATGTTTATACTTAGCAGTGGCTGTTTTCACTGAGAGCTCATTCTTATTCACTGTTTGCTCTTTTTAAAATAAAGAGGACGTGCTGCTGCCTCAGTCTTTAAATCTGCCTCTTTCTTCACACTTTGCCTCTCTGCCTTCCTCTAACACTAAACCCAGATTATCTCCTCCTGATCTGTTCCATAAGAGGAAATCCTGGCTGCACCTGAAAACACACGAAACAAATCAGCCTGCAGCAGCTTTTGCAATTAATAAATACATAAATACACCAGCAAATATAGAAACAGAAAGACTGCTGGATTTTTAACTTTCACTTTATTCTTTTTGTAAAAAAATAAATGCTTTGCAGTGATCACATTCTGTAAAAACTAAAAACATAACGGAGCGATCCGTCTCAATCTGAAAAGTAAACTTTTTAAAAACCAACATGTCTCAGTTCACTCAGTTCAACATGTTATATATATATATATATATATATATATATATATATATATATATATATATATATATATATATATATATATATATATATATATATTAAAAAAAATAAAAAAATAAAAAATAAGACGTCTCCATGAAAAATTCACATTATTTTCACCTGGAATATAAATAAAAATAGCATTAGCATCCATATGAGGACTCTCTACCAGTTCTGATGTGAATCTTGGAACATAAATAATAAAATGTCAAACAGAATCACTGCAGCAGAGATGTGGTTTTACAGCTACGTATGTCTGACACGGACAGAATAAGCAATGAAGACGTTTTAAAATTACTAAACACTAATTATAAACAGAATTAGGAAACAACAAGCAACATTTTTTGGACACATCATGAGGAAAGAGACCCTGGAAAATATCGTCACAACTGGAAAAACTAACGTGAAGAGACAGAATGAAGACGATGGACGGACTGACATCATGGAACCATCAACAGTCTCACTTCAGAAAGAAAAGATCGGATCAGATGGAGAAACGATGGCTACGCTGAACGGCACTGGATGGACTGATGAATAAAAACGTTATCTGCCTCCACTTACTTGGACTTCTTATGGTGTTTCCCAGATTTCTCAGAGGACCTCTCTCTGCTCGGTCCTCGGGAGCCTCCAGGGCTCCTTCCTCCTTCTCGCTTGTAGTCTCGTTCCTTCCCAGCAAACCTCTTACGTCTTTCTATATCCAGGCGAAGGTCCATCACGTCGCCTTTGAACTTTTTACTTGGATCCTGCAGAGAAAAGGTTTTATTATTCACTAAATGAGCTGTTTGTAAGATTGTTGGGCAATTTGTGAATGAAGCAATCAAGCACACATGCTCCCATAGAAACAGAAATACTAGAAATTATTAAAGTCTGAAAATATATGAACATCCACAGTATACAAATGACTGTGTTCCCTCTAGTGGTGAATAATAAATATTACATTACTGTATAATCAGTAACTAGTGTCGCAGATGCAGTAAATAACTATGTGTAGCAGGTAAAGCACTTAAATCTGAAACCTTTACTGTGTAGAAGTACTTGTGGAAACCAGCAGCATGCATGTAGCTCATGAAATAAATTGACTTTCACAGTTTTGTGGCTTGATTTTTTTCTTTTCAGGAAAAATACTTACAAGGTAAAGGCACTGATAACGTCCCTTGAGAGGCTCGGACTCGGGATCTTAATTCACTTCCTTTAAGCCTTTGCTCGGGTTCGTACATACCCAATCAATAACCATATCTCATAGGCTGGGGGCTTGTTGGCACTTACAAAACACAATTGGGCTCTTTTGATTTAGAAATATGCATCCTTTGAAAGAAAAGCACAAAGCTGAACACTGCTGCTCTGGATTGTCTCAGATTTGCTTCCAAATACGTCAAATTTCAAAAGGGCTCGTCACCTTGTAGCTCGTCTCCTCCATATCCTCAAACAGGTGAGAGTGCCTCTTAAAGGCACTGGGGGAAACATCGATTCTCCTGAGAGGAAGGAAAAACCCTCAGGTCAGTGACTTTAGGAGGAAACAGGCTGCAGAAATCAACTTATTGATTGAATGTACACCCATCAGCCACAACATCATGACCACTAAAGAACATCGATCATCTTCTTATAATCCAACGTTCTGCTGGGAAACCTTCAGTCCTGACATTCATTTCTTTATTTATGTGGACAGGACAGTGCATATTAATGAAGAAACATTCTCATAAAGTTTCCATGAGGTTGCAGTAAATAAGCTGGATTTAACACGAGGGTAATTTACCCCCGTTGTCCCAAACATAAAATAAAAACATACAGAATTACAGACGAATAAAAACAATATAGGAAAACAAAAACGATGATGATAAATTAATTCTGTCTGAGTTAAGTCCACCCTAAAGTGCTGTTATTTTAGTAAAGTGCTTTCTAGGCAGCGCCTGTCATAAAGTGCTTCTAGTTAAAGGACTTGTTTTGAGAATAACCGACTGTTTTGTGAAGCAGTATTCGATGTGAGAAAGGATCACGCAGTGGAGGTCAGATTTAGCAGCTTCTATTGTAATGAAAGGCCAAATTGTTCATGTGGATGTTTGACGTGTACCACCCACCTAAACACTGCAGGTCAAACAACCCCCCCCACCAGCAGTCCTTGATGTCAGTTTCCACCCTCAGCAGCACAATGTACCCCCACATACCATAAATACTGCTCAGGAGTGACCCGGGGAACACGATAAAACCAAGCTGTTCACCCGGGATCCACACTCCCCAGATCCAGATCTTACTGAGCATCTGTGGGATGGTCCAGGATAAGCCTGATCTAGGTAGATCCCACCCTGCAACCCACAGAATTCACTGTCACCATCCCAGTACTACAGGACATCTCCTGTAGTACTGGGATGGTGACATAGGACATCCCGCTGCCACAGGACTACTGGGGATGTCCTGAAGCAGTGGGATGGTGCCACCAGGACATTCCCCAAAGGTCCTACGGCACTGGGATGTCCTGTGGTGCTGGGATGGTGCCACAGGACATCCCCAATAGTCCTGAGTCCACGCCCCACTGGGTCACAGGCGTTTTAGCAGCATAAAGGGGACCCACACACTATTAGGCAGGTGGTCATGATGTTATGCCTGATCGGTGCGTCTTTAACGTTCAGGTGACGTGTGCTGTGGGATACCTGTGGATTTCTGGGCTCTTCCTTGCCTTCATCATTTCTACCTCTGCAGCTTTTCTTTGGTACATGGCAAACCGCTCACTTAAAGTCATGTCTGAGGAGGGGAAGTGTTGGGCTGCAAACAAACAATAAAAAGGTGTTATTCCACAAACAACCAACGGTGGACACCAACTGATATATGAGTAATGAATAGGTGGAGCTCTTCAGCGTGTCCTGACTCCTGTTGTCGTGTCTTCCTCAGAAACAGAGCAGCTCCGATCACACTGTACCTTTGATGTAGTGAACGATTGAGACTATGTGCTGAGCGAACAGCTCCGATGGGCTTCGACGGAGCTGCGCTGACTGAATGTTCTGGAAAATGGAGCGAAACTCTGGATCTTTCTTAGAGGGATTCAGCAGATCTCTGGGCAAGCTGCGATCTTTAGACAGAGAGGAGCTGAGAACAGAAGGAACAGCGATTAATGCAAACATGTTAAACCATATCAGTCCAAATACTAGATTATATGTTCATGTTTGAGGACTAAAAGTGTATTCAAACCACCAGATTCCAGATGCTCCTACCTGAAAACCTCAGAATCAGCTGATTTCTGAAGTACAAAAACTTCATGAGTAGTTTTAGAGTTACAATGTACAGTAGAGTGCATAAAATTAAGTTGAAATTTATCATTTTTTGAAGGACTTTTTCCATCAGAAATTGTGCAAAAGACGTCCAAAATAACCCCAAAATGATCAGAAATATCTCCTAAATTACTCGTTGCCCAAAATGACAAAAACTTCTCCAAAATGACCCAAAATTGTCAACAATGTTCATCTTCAACAAATTTTGAAAGAATTTAACAATAATTTCTTTTTTACGTCCTTTACTGTTTTATTTGGCCTCCTGCTCCTTAATTGGGAATTTAGTAAATGTTTAAGCAAAGAAAGTTGTTACCAATTGAGGATATATCTTATTTTTTATATAGTTTTGATAACAATAAATGTTTAAAGTGTTGCCAATATGGTATTTACAGGACCTGAAAGTGCCTTTGTCCTACATGAAGCTTGTTTATAAGACTTGTGTTACTGAAGCAGTGGAATGTGAACAGTCTGTATAAACAATTTTGGTTTAATGGAAGAAAAGACAGACAATATTACACTTACAAGGATGTTGATACCAAGATGTTTGTACAGAATGATGAATGTTTTCTGTTAATTGAAACCAAAATAATAGGGATGTAACCTGGAGGACAAAGTGTGTGTTCATGATCTCCTGTATCTTGTAGGTACTTTTGTTGCTGTGGCCCTATTATTTTATGTTGTGCTCTGAACGTATGCTGTAATATTGTGCTGTACATTATCTGAATATGATCGTCTGTGACCGCCTTACCTGGGCATTTCATCTAAAGAACCGATTTTGAGCTCAAACTCCTCCCTGGAAGCAGACAGATGTCGTACAGGCGACTGCTCTCGAGGAGGAAAAGCTCCAGGAAACAGCGGCCGGTCTTTCTCTCTGGAGGTGGACGGAGGAGTCAGACTCCTCCTGGGCTTCTCCTTCTCTTTCTTCTCCTTCTTCTTGGACTTCTCCTCCTTCTTGGAGCTGTGTTTGCGGCTTCGGTACATCTCCTCCTCCAGGTGATCGATGGGCTCCGCCTCCTCGGCCTCCCTCCGGCTCTTCTCTTTAATAGACGGGTAGGAAGTCGGGTAACTGGGCTCGTCCCCCCATTTACCGAAAATGTCCCGAGCTGTGAGGGCGGGTTTGGTCTCTCCTTCCTCCTCCATGTCCCGCTCCTTCAGCCCGTGGGATTTCAGGAACTCCTCTTCTCCAGCATCAAAGAAGGGCATAGCCTTGTCGTCCTTGGAGTCGGAGAAGGAGGCCGAGGAGATGCTGAACAGATCTCCAGACTTGCTGCTTTTCTCTGCTTCTCTTTCTGCAGAGATCTGCTCCTTTTCACGACCATTTTCCTTTTCAGACGCTTGTTTTTTGCTTTTGTTCTCAGCCAAGAACCTGAAACAGAGAACCAAAGCCACACTAGTAAAATAACTAGTAAAACGCTTAATTTAATGATAATATTTAGGACTGAGATGAACAATGCAAGAGGGAAAAACACGACCATACGAGTACGACATACTGTCACAAGCTGTAAGTGAAAAATACACACCAGGGATGGGTACGTCTAAAAAAAACTCTATAAAAACTGCATTTGTCAGATGTCTGTGTAGATTCTCTGTGATTAAAGGAGCTTCAACTCAACCTGAAACCTGACAGAGGAGTTTAGTTGTTTTTTACTGAACATTATTTACTGGATTAGTTTCTTCTGTCGACCATTTTCTTGCTAAACTTTAATCCTAAACTTTGCTTCTACCGTCAACCTCTTTCATGTATTAATTTACTAAACACATTTTTCATAGTTAACTTATTATTAGTCACATTTGTGCATCCAGAAACTGTAAAAACACACACTGTGCTGTTCTGAAATTCTTCAACCTACATTTGATAACAGGATCGTCCACATCAGAAATCTGACTTTTCGTTTTTAATCAAATTACTTTTTTTCACAAATTTTATGCCAATATTTTCCATTATTTGAAAGAGCAATTTTGCATATTAAGGGTTGAAATAAAGATAAAAAGCAGTAAACGGTTTAATCATTTACATACTGACAGTCAAGGAAACAAGCATCAGCTGCAGCGACAGTCGCACCATAAAAAATTTAAGTTTTCAACAGATTTGACTGCAATTTTTCCCCATTATTTAGTGCCATTTAATAGAGTTGTTAAATTCCAGATAGTATCTGGTAAAATCACGGCAAAAAATATTAATATACATGTTAAGATAGTATATAGCTAACAGCTTAAAAAGATCAAATCTACAAATAATGTCCACAATTAAAATCTGCATTTTTATAAATAGTGATGCATCAACATAATTTTATAATAATAAAGTATAATAATACACGTATAATAAAACAAAGGTACCACACAAAAAAAATCAGCTGAGTTTGAGGAGTTCAGGTGGGAAGTTTTTTCCGATTTGGTGAATTTTGCATCATGGAATAGCACCTAAATAACTTGACCTGTTGTAGCTATATGTATTATAGGTACTCCGCCAAGTGTATGTATTTATAATATGCATAATGCATGTATAATAAAGCTTTTTTTAAAAAAAGGTCTTGATTTTCAAACTTTATTACACACTAATTAAAAAGACAAGACAAAATGATAAAATTCATCATTTCAAGCTTCAGATTTGCTGCTTTTCCTTTTAATGATTTAATTTTCATTTTCTATTGTTTTTACAGACCAGTCGATTGATCAATCGAGAAAACAGTGAGGAGAGGAATCATTAATGATCAAGAAGAGCACTCAGACAGCGCAGTACTGCTCCAAGGCTGCTCAGTCGTATGATTTCCCACAAATTTGTGGTCCTCAGCGGTGGATTTGCAGCAGGATCACATTCATGTGATCTTCAGCTGCCTGCTGACAATCCTACTACAATCCTACTACAAATCCACCTCTGAGGACTTATCAGGACTTATCCATCAGAAATGATCCAAGGAACAACTGATTAAATTGTGGAGGTGTTTCTGAGTCCCATCAATTCCTACCGCCTGCTACATATTTAGGTCACGTGATACGGTATCCGTACATAACGTACACATGCAGAACACACACCTGTACTCAGAGCAGGTCATTTAGTTTGTGGGTTCATCTATATTAAATGGACACATTCTATGTTGCTGTGATTTTCTGATCATCAATAACTAATAAATAAATGCTGCATTTCTATAAAATATGCTGCATTTCTGGACACATTCTATGTTGTCGTGATTTCTGCCACAATTTTTTCAAGATTTCATCTGTCAGAAATGATACAACGACTGAGCAGCCTTGGAGGAGGACTGCGCTCTCTGAGTGCTCTTCTTGTTATCCAAAATGCTTCGAAAATGATCCAGAATTACAGAAGATTTTCCACAAATGATCTAAAATGATGAGAATTTGCTCAGAATGACATGAATATAGTCTAAAATGACTGGAAAATGATCCAAAATCAGACAGAATTTATCGCAAATGACTAAAAATGATCCAGAACAACTGAAAATTTGCAGAATGACAATAAATTTGTCCAAGATGCTGTAAAAATCATCCATAATGACTTGAAAATGATCTAAAATTGCAGCAAACTTGTCCAGAATTACACAAAAGTTGTCAAAAATACTTAAATCTGTTCAGACTGAACAGAAAATTATTAAAAACTATAAAAAAAATATCAATAACTAATAAACAAATGCTGCATTTATGACATATGGGGGAATGAGCAGCCTTGGAGGAAGACTGAGCTCTGAGGGCATTTCTAGTTAGTAATATTTCTATTTAGGCATCCTGAAGCATTTTTGTAAGCAAAAACAGAAATATGAATCTAGAAATGTGCAAAATATATTCTTAATAAGCCTTAGAGAGAATTACTTCCATACTGTATGAGTTCTACAGTTACCTGTAGAACTCATACAGGTAAGAGCTGACTCGTCTGAGTTTCACAGAAACGTTAAAAATATTCAACTCATTTTTTCTCATTTAACAAACTTAAAACTCAGCCAATTCTATTCTCTACTCTATGAAGTCTGAACCAACTTTGCCAGGAGAGTGAAGACAAACCTAGAGGCTGGTTTTTGGGGTGTCTGATTGGCTGCTGGTTATAATTTGTTTTGGTGATCATTGGTCAGAAACAGATTAAAGCCCATCCCTGATGCAAACAGAACAGACCGGAACTCACATTTCAGTCATTCTACTCATGGAGCAGCACCGTCCTAAGTAAGTGGATTCATACAACTTCGTCTACAGCCGGCTACATTTCAACGCATTAAAATCAGGAGTCTTATGTTTCATTCCTTTTAAACCTGTATTCTTCCAAGGATCTTTGAAAACAGCTAAACATGTTTGAAAGACAGATAACGTTTATAGTTTGTTAGGAAAATGAAAAAGGAAATGCAATTACTGTCCAATGTGCAGAGAGAATCGGTGGACATACTTTTTGAAGGCAGCAGAGATCACCGTCTTATCTCCAGATTTGGCGTCCTCCTTGGAGAAGAACCCGAAGCCGCTGAAGGAGGCCGTCTGTCCGGACTTGGTTGGACTCTTGGCTGGAGGAGGGGACACGCTGCCGACGGTTTTCCACAGCGAACCGCCGCCCGCCGAGACTTTAAGGTCGGCAGCTTCGTCCTTCTTGGCGTCGGGGCTGCTCCGTTTGGGGCTGGTGTCGTAGTCGATCCACTTCCCTCCGGATGCCTTCTCGATGGCGCTGCCGTCGGCCGCCTGACCCGGTTTCTCTGCCGGACTCTCCGCTACCTTCTCCTTGTCCCTGGAGCCGGGCTTGGCCTTGCTGCTGCGGTGCCGGGGGGACGGGGATCTGGACCGGGACGAATAGCTGGAACGTCTGGAGCGCCGAGATCTTCCGGAAGATGAGCGGTCGGAGTAGCGGGATCGGCTCCGGCTGCCCGAGCGCTTCTTGGGTGTGCGGGAGCGAGAGCGCCCCCTTCTGGGGCTGTGAGAGTGGTGGTCCTGGTCGTGGTGGCGGTCGTGCCAGCCTCCTCCACCTCCACCTCCTCCTCCTCCACCCTGCCAGTTAGCCTTGTAGCCGTAGCCGCCGCCTCGGTTCTGGTAGTGGCCTCGCTGGTAGTACCCTCGGTTGCGGCCCCGGTAGTGGTACGGCCTCCGGTAGCCGCGGTTGTAGCCTCTGAAGCCGCCTCTGTTGTTCTGATAGTCCCGAGATGGGTAGTTTCTGTAGGACGGAGAGTGTGAGCGAGACCGGGACCGAGACCTGGAACTGGAGAGGGAGAAGAGAAGAAGAATTAGATCAGGGGTGTCAAACTCATTCTAGTTCAGGTTCTACATCTAGTCCAGTCTGATCTCCAGTGGACTGGACCAGTAAAACCACAGCGTAATAGCCTAGAAATAAGCACAACTCCTAACGGTTCCTTTGTTTTAGTGTAAATATGTTCAGATTTAAGGAATTATCTTTTTACTAAACATAATGAAAAACCTGAAATTTATGAAGAAAAATAAATTCAGTTTCATCAACATTCAGCCTCAGTTCATCATTTCCACATTACAACTTCCAGATCACAGTGTCGACAAAGGAACACAACATTTAGTCACCTGGAACTGAACCAGAGAGGATTTTACAACTTGTCAAGACCTAGAATTGATTTTTAATTTACATTCATTTCCACATTTCTGTGGTAATCCTGACACCACATAAACTAAAGTGGTCAATTTATCTACCTGCCTTGAAAATGTTTAAAATGTATACATAAAAAACTACATAAAAGTTGTGTTGGTGCATCAACAAACCAAACTGTGTCTTACTCAAACTGCTGACTGGCATTATATTCCACAATGTTTAATGTCCTTGAATATTTTCACAGTAAGGATTCATTTCCACCTTTATAATTTTTACACTTTACACTAAGGGCCAGATTGGACCCTCTGGAGGTCCAGTTTTGGCCCACTCGCCGCATGTTGGACACCCCTGAATTAGAGGATGTGACGTGAATGTTCAAAAAATTACAGCAAACCAGTTTCAGTTTCAGCATAAATCCAACTACAGAGTTCGTTCTCTGGTTGGAAACACTCTGAGTCAGGAGACCAGGACATTAATCACAGTTCTATCTCAGGTTTGAGGTCACAGTTCGGAATGTTTTTGGTACGACCAGCCTGAGAAACAAAACATTAAACTGCTTTTGTCTGTTTCAGGGTGTGAAGACGACACAAGCCGACATGTTTTTATGTTTCTCATGTGTTTAGTTTACTAAAATAAAAGCCTGTTACTGTTCAAACCCACCCTGAGTGCCTGGACCTGGATTTTACACGTCATTGTTTTGGTTAGATGTTTCCAATTCCAAATTGAAGAATAACTGACAGAACAACTTTAATAGTTAACTGGTATTCTTTGATTTTGAGCAAAAGTGTCAGAAAATCAGCAGAACTACCAGTTTAAATGTAAAACATTAAATGTTTTGGAGTAATGACTGCAAGAATTAGGAAAATTAACCTCCTAACAAGGTAGTTTTCTTATTTTCTCACACGTTACAGCCAAAACTGTTAATGAATAATTTAATTTTCAGTAATATTACAATGGAAATGAAGGAGAGACTTATAAAAAGAGTGCAGTGCTATTTCAGCTGTCTGACCAGCAGATGGAGCTTCCAACACATTCTAACCTCTGAGACCATAATAATCACACTAAACATTCCTCATTTTGTTTTTTTCTTTCTAAAAAAGCTCCACCACGGCCCCCAGTGGTCCACAAACCACATTTGGGCCAAAAATGACAAAGGCGAGAAACAAAGCGACAAAAAAAGACAATGCAAATGAGACAAAAAAAATACAAAACGACAAAAATGATGCTCAAAACAACAAATAAAGCAAAACACAATATAAAAATAAGACAAAAAACACAAAAGAGACAAAAAGGAAACACAAAACAACAAAAACATGAGACAAATAACAAAAGTGAGACGAAAAAAGACAAAAAACAACAAAACAAGAAAATATTACAAAAATGACACACAAAACGACAAAAATGAGTCACAAAACGACACGAAACAAAACAAAAAAAGAGATAAAAAATTTGACAAAGTTACAAAGCAGCAAAACAATTGGACAAACAACAGAAACTGATCAAAAAATGACACAAAATGACAAAAATGATGCTCTAAATAACGAATGAGGTGAAACAAAATGACAAAAATCAGACAAAAAACACAAGCGAGAAAAAAAGGAAAACACAAAACAACAAAAATGAGAAACAAAATGACAAAAATAGAGACAAAAACTACAAAAACAAGACAAAATATTGCAAAAAAGAGACACAAAATGACAAAATTGAGACAAACGACATGAAACAAAACAAAAAAGACAAAAAAATTTGACAAAAATGTTACAAAGTGACAAAAAAATGACCAAAAAAACTCCAAAATGACAAAAATGTGAGACAAAAAAGACAAAAGGCAACAAAAAGAAGACAAAATATTACAAAAATGAGACACAAAACGACAAAAGAACAATGAACAATCTAGTATTTTACTTTCTGATCCAAACAACTTGTCATGGTCTAGAAATGATTTTAAATTTATAGTTTTACTAATTTACAATCTGCAGTTAATGTCTTCTCTGGAATTTTTACACTTTGAGGGCTGCATTGGACCCCCGGGCCGCATGTTGGACACCCCTGCTGTAGAGTATCTACACTGAGCATAGTTTGGCTCATCCTGACTGTGAAATACGGTAAAAAAACAAACACAACAGATAAAACTGATTAAACATCTACGTGTTTTCCCGGCAGAACAGTTAACTCTGAGTGACCTGCTGCCTCAAAAACAAACTAAACTTCATCTCAGGTGATTTAACCTTAAACATTCAAACAAAGGAACAATAAAACCTTCTTTACGGACCATAAAACATTCAGTCTTCCAGATACGCTACAGGAAAGCCTTTAGACGCTGCTCCTCTGCTTACCTACTGGGTGTTTTCATGAGATCAGATTAGCTCCAGCAGCCGGATGTCTGAACCGATGTGTCGGTAGAAGGTGGAACCAGGACACAATCTGCTCTAATCCAGAGGGAGGAGGCAGCGAGGGGGACGGCTGCTTCCTTCTTACACAAATCATTGACATGCAGCTTAGAGAAGCTCTCCAGGAAATAAAAACGCTCTTCAGCCAGTCAGAAAGGCGTTAACCTTTGAGCTTCAAACACAAACTGCCCTGACCACACAAAGCTGAGAACAGAAAACACTCAGATGAGTTAAAAACTAAACCTGCAGCGGATACTAACTCCACACATTATCTGTAATCACTAACTCAGGATGAAAGCTTCAGTATAAACTTGACGGTTTATTTTTGCAGGATGTCATGACGTTATGAAGCCAACAGAGACTGAAATACGAGACGTTTCCTGGTTGAACTGTGCATAAATAAATACACTCAGCTAACACGGAAAACACCTTCAACTGTCAATCAATAAAATCTACAACAACGATCTGAACTGAAACTATTTGAACACAGCAGGAAACTAGAAAAGCCCTCAGAGAGCGCCGTCCTCCTCCAAGGCTGCTCATTCCCTCATATGTCAGAAATGCAGCATTTGTTCATTAGTTACTGATGACCAGGAATCACAGCACCACAGAATGTGTCCATTTAGTTTTCAGTCATTTTTAATAATTTCCTGTTCATTCTGAACAGATTTAAGTAATTTTGGTCAATTTTTGTCATTTCTGACAACTTTTGTGTAATTCTGGACAAATTTTCTGCAATTTTGGATCATTTTCAAGTCATTTTGGGTGATTTTTACAGCATCTTGGACAAATTTAGTGTCATTCTGCAAATTTTCAGTAGTTCTGGATCATTTTTAATCATTTGAGAAATTCTGACTGATTTTGGATCATTTTCCAGCCATTTTAGACTATTTTCATGTCATTCTGAGCAAATTTTGGTCGTTTTAGATCATTTCTGGAAAGTTCTGTAATTCTGGATCATTTAAAATAATTTGAATAATTTGTGAAGCAGCTTAGACAACTAGAAAAGCACTCTGAGAGTGCAGTCCTCCTCCAAGGCTGCTCAGTGGTATCATTTTCAAATTAGTTTTAGTGTTTTCTTGTGCATCATGTCCTGTTTATTTTAGATGTTCTCTTGTTTTATTTTAATTTTAGCTGCCTGCTTCTTTGGTGTGATGTTGTCTCTAATTTTTTTTTGTTATAAGTTTCTAACTTTAACCCTCAATCTTGTTCCTTAATTTTTAAACAACCTAGTCCCTTTGTTTGATATGAATCTAATTATTCATTTAATTACCATCATTTTTACTATTTATTTTAATTGACTGCTCTGCCTCCTCTCCTATATCTTGCTTGATCATCTGTGTTGCATGTTCTAACATTTTAGACTTTTTATGTCATTTTGGATCAATTCTGGATAAACTTAAGTCAGTTTACATGTATTCTACCAAATTTTTTGACACATTTTAGGAATTCTGGATCAGTCATTTGGGACATTTAGAAAAAGGTTTTTCACAAAATTTATGTAATTTCAGACTAATTTTGAGTCATTCTGAGAACGCCGTAGTCATCAAGGCCACAATACGACTTTATTTTGGACACATTTGAGTAATTTTAGATTTTTTTTCTGTCATTTTGGATCAATTTTGGATAAACTTGAGTCATTTTGGATGGATTTCAGACACATTTTATGAATTTTAGAAAAGTTCTGGCCATTCTGGACTATTTTTGGGTAATTGTTGACCAGATTTATGTCATTGTGGACACATTTAGAGTCTAGTTTTGTCTATTTGCAGTGATGTGAGCAGCTAGAAGCAGATCAGAACACAAGGACATGATGCCGTCTGTAATTTTTTTTGATTTTTAATTTTAACCCTCAATCTTATTCTTTAATTTTCAAACTCCCTAGTTTCTCTAATTCAGTGGTTCCCAACCTGTTTGGCTTGGAGCCCCCCCTATAAGCTGAACCCCAAGCCCTTGGTTATCTGAGCTGTACGTTCTAACTGTCAAAGCTCTTTGTGAATGCTGTTCTTAAGGGTATGAATAAAGCTATTATCATTATCATCATTATTATTATTATCATCATTAATATTCACATGACAGCTGAATTATTTAACATTTCGAGTACCAAACAGCTGGAGTGAATATCTGAACAATACAGATCAGTAAATCTAAACATCCATCAATTCAGTTTACATATTCAGCCCAGTTTCTACCTGTAGCGTCGTTTCCTGGATCTTGAGCGGGATCGGCTTTTGGAGTGAGACCTGGAGTAGGACCTGGATCTGGACCTAGACCTGGACCTGGATCGGGACCGAGCTGGAGAATCTGGAGCCTTTGACATGTCTGTGTTCAGTCAAGCCAGTATAGATGATCCTTAAAAACAGAAGAGAAGGAGAGTGCAGAGACAGAATGAACTCTAAGGGAATGAAACAGATTCAAACAACCTCCATGTTAACTGGAGGGCTGCACCAGATATTAGACGGAGGATATAAACTTTATATGTTGAGCAGGTTTTATTCTTCAGGTTCTGCTCCATAAAAGGACATGTCTACCTGTCATGTGACTCAACATGACAAAGCAACATGGATGTTTCAAATGATGCCAGAGAGGAAACTGTTTATATATTTATTGTCCCACTCAGTGAATCTCTTATGTCTAACTTAGAGCTTGACATTAGAGCTCTGAAACTTTAAACCTCATTTAAACATCAACATTTAGGCCCTAAGCTGTCCCATGATGAAGGAAATCACTTCAATTAAAGTAAAAATAATGTTATTTATTGACTATTTTCTGTAATAAATACCAACAGATTGATCAATTTTCTAATCTGTGTTCTATTAACTGGCTGGACAGATAATCAGAACCAAACATTAAAACATATTTATGTGTTTTCTGCACCTCAGTTCATCTATATTAGCATTCAAAAGTGTGGGGTCACTTAGAAATGTCCTTATTTTTGAAAGAAAAGCAACTTTAGAGAGCAACTTTAACTACTACAGAGCAACTTTAACTAATATAGAGCAACTTTAACTCATTTTTGAGCAACTTTAACTAATATAGAGCAACTTCAATTAATACAGAGAAACTGTAACGTTCAGTTAGGTCACTGATGAACAGCTGAACAGGTTTGCAGACAAAACCTCAGAGAGAATCATTGGAAAAAGCTGATTTAAATCCTGAACTGAGCAGAACCTCCTCCAGAACAGGTGAGCTGTGCAGCCTCGGTTACCATGGAGACCTACAGGTTAAAGAGAGTCACCTTCATGGCGTTTTAGATTCCAGCTGAAGGCTCAACATACCCCCTAACACATTAATCTCAGCCTGGGTTCAGTCCTGTGATAGTAAAAGGTCAGAACGTTGAGCAAACATTGCACAGATCCCCACATTAATCAGGCCTCAGCAGCTTCTCCTGCTGACAGGTTAAAGGCAGGACGCTGTGTCGCCTCGCCGTCCGTCAACAACCACCGCACCAACCTGACCTTCAACCGTCAGTGAAATAAATCAGCGATAACCAACGGCGGCCAACAGGCTTCAGACGGCAGCAGACAGGTGGACAGAGAGTAAATGCGTGTTCAGAAACCTGGATCTACACCAACCTGAACAGAGCTGCTCTCCAGAGACACGACCTTACTACAGAAAGATCTGACTCATGGCTCTACATCTCTACTGCAAATATGATCAGAGGAGGCTGAGTCAGACACAGAATCAGCTCTGAGGGTTTCTAAAGGCAGCTGGAGACGACTGCCAAGGAAGTGATGCCGTAAAATCATGTTATGTAGAGTTATTTATAGGAGGCCCTCCAGGTTTAAGGGTCAGACAGGAACCTTTAACGTCCCTCAGTGTTTCATCTACATTCATTTAGGAGCGGTGGGCCGCCATTCCTAAATTCTAGCCGCCACTCCTTCAAATTTCTTTTCTTTTTTATTGTCACAAATACACCTCCGCCGCATGTCTCCACCTTCACAGCAGAGTCCTGCACTGAATAGAAATAGAATAGAATATGCTTTATTGTCATTATACAGTGTATAACGAGATCTGAGAGCTTCTCCTTTTCGGTGCAAAACAAAACTTAAAGATAGTGCAAACAGTCTCTACATACAAATATACAGCATAAATAACAGAGTGAATATAAATAGCAGGGTGAATGAGGCAGTGGTGTATATTGCACATTTCACACTATATTGTTGGCTGGGTGTGAGGCATGAGACGTGACAGTTCAGGGTGGTGATGGCTCTTGGAAAGAAGCTGTTTTTAAGTCTGTTTGTCCTCGCTTTAATGCAACTGTAACACCTTCCAGAGGGCAACAGATCAAAAAGCTGAGAACCGGGATGTGAACTGATGTGAAATAATGTTTGTTTTCTATTGTAATATGCATCTTTTTCTGATAAATCAGATCTGTATTGCAGAGACGCCAATGAGACCAGCTTTTATTTCTCTGCACATAAAACAGACTTTAAATGGTTTGGGAATGAGAGAGTAACGCTCGGTGTTCCATTTTAATTTTTAATATTTTGTTTTTAAAAAGGATATGGATATGTTTCAATGATGCTGATGAATATGATAAATATGTCCATAAATAACTATAGGAGTGGGGTACTGAATGACTAATATGTTGGATTATTATTTTTTGCTTTGTTTTGTTGTTGCGCTTTGAATATTTTCAATATGTTTTGTGGCTTTTTTCCCCTTACATGTGGGAAATAAAAACACTCATTCATTCTAAAGGTAAGGACTGGGTGTCAGCATGGATCTGTATTCAAAGAGGAGGTTATAATTTAAAATGTAAATCAGGTTTTAGTGGGGGAGTTTTCACACTGAGCCGAGCAGATTAAAGACGGTAACCTACAAACGCCTCCTGTAGGAAGCTGTGTGGTGAAGAACTAGCATTGGTATTCACAGCAGCAGCAGCTTTGACTCTGTTCTGCTCTGGAAAAGGCCTTGCAGACTTTCCATATGCCCTGAATGATAATCACAGCGAGCTGACGTCCACCACGTTATCTGCTGCGAGCTACCGAAGCGGCAACGTCCTTTTGACATTGAGACAAAAAAAGGAAGTGAAAACGAGCACGAATAATTCCAGATTTTTCCTGTTTCATTACAACATGTTTGACTGACTGTATGACCTGCACACGCTAAGCTTTCACAGGTTTCAGAAACGGTTTCTATAGCCTCAATAAGAGCTGGAAGACTTCATGTAAATATCTAAGGGTGGGATATTCCATTTGATTCATGATATAATGGATTGAGTAGATCTTAGCGCATTAGATACCATCAATAACGTGACTAATGGAAGAAGATGACATGAATTTGTAAAACCACTGACGACAGGACGCCCTGCAGAACATATGTCTGAAATTGCAGCTAATTGCGGCATCTTCCATCCATCCATCCATCCATCCATTATCTATACACCGCTTAATCCTCACTAGGGTCGTGGGGGGGGTGGAGCCTATCCCAGCTGACTCGGGTGAAGGCAGGGGACACCCTAGACAGGTCGCCAGTCTGTCGCAGGGCTAATTGCGGCATCTTAAATTGTGATTTCTATTTGAAATCCTCGACTCATACATCACATAATGTGTTCTCTGAGGGAGTGAAAGCAGAACTGGTTGAGGTTTACATGGACAAATAGGTGACTAATTATTAATATTTTAGTATTAATAGCTAGCTTTCCAAAAGAGCATTAACCAGCAAGAACACTGATAATAGATCTGTAGTTTTAGTCATTATTCAAGTGAATTTCCCAAATATTTTTAGCTACAGAAGGTAAAGATTGCGGTAAATGGTAAGGTAAATGTTTAACTCTGGATTAATGAACGAACAAAAACAAAAAACAGCACCTCAGAGGCGATGAGTACGATGCAACGCAACAGTTTCTGTAGCCTCAATAAGGGCTGGAAGATTTCAGGTAAATATCTAAGTGTCATGATATAACTTCTTGAGTAGATTTTAGCGCATGAGATACCATCAATAACATGACTAACAGAAGGAAGCCGACATGAATTTGTCAAACCACTGATGACAGGACGCCCTGCAGGACATACGTCCTAAATTGCGATTTCTATTTGAAATCCTCGACTAGTTATACGTCACATACAGTGTTCTCTGATGGAGTTAGAGCAGGACTGGTTGAGGTTTACTTTGTGGACTGGTGGGGCTGGTTGGAGGGCTTCAGGTTAAACCATCATGCAGACAAAGACTGAAACCTGAGAACCAGAGAGAACCACAAAACAAACTGAACCCGAGCCTTTTTATGACGGTCTAATTCCCTGAAGAATCTCCACATCGATCCGAGTCATAAAACACAGCTGGCTACATGTGTAGAGCTGCAGCGATCAATCGATTAGTTATCAACCAATAAATTAACTGCAGACTATTTTAACCCTTGTGTCATCCTGCGGGTCAAACTGACCCGTTTTAAAGTTCGGGAAAAAAAGTTGGAGAAAAAAAAAATCCAGCAAATTTCGCTGGATTTTGGTTGATTTTTATGTGAATGTTCTTAAAGAAAATATTAGAAGTTTTACTGATATATATGGAATCACTTTAGATATTTTTAGGATTTTTTTGAAAGATTTTTACTTTTTTTTTTTTTAAATATTTACAAGAATTTTCTTGCCAAATTTGGGAGATTTTTTTTTAAATAAAACTTTGAAGGAATTATTGGAATATTCTTCCTGAGGGTTTTGCAAATTTTCAGAAATTTGAGGAATTTTTTTGCTGAATTTTTGGATTTTTTTCAGTCAAGGAAACAATATTTTTTGGTGCCCGTAAATGAAGACAACATGAGGGTTAATAATGAGTTTGAGTTTTTGCAATATATTGTGTTGTTTTTGTTGTTTTCTGTCTTTTTCTGTTGTCGTTTCATGTTTCCCTTTTGTCTCACTTGTGTTTTTTGTCTTATTTTTGTCATTTTGTGTTTTGTTTGTTGTTGTGAGAATCGTTTTTGTCGTTTTGTGTTTTTCTCTGTCACCTTGTTTCTCGCTTTTGTCATTTTTTTGTCTTGCTTTTGTTGTTTGTCCATCTTTTTGTCATTTTCTAATTTTTTGTCAAATGTTTTGTCTCTTTTTTGTTATGTTTGTCTCATGTTTTTGTCATTTTGTGTTTTTTGTCTCACGTGTTTTTTTTGTAGTTTTTTGATCCTTTTGTGTCACTTTGTAACTTTTTTGTCTAAATTTTTGTCTCTTTTCTTGCTTTGTTTCATGTCATTTGTCTCATTTTTGTCTCTGTGTTTCTTTTTTGTAATATTTCATCTTGTTTTTTCCTCTTTTATTGTCTGACTTTTGTCATTTTGATCCTCCAGTAAATCCTCTATGGTTCAGTTCCAGGTGACTAAATGTTGTGTTTCTTTGTCGACACTGTGATCTGGAAGTTGTAATGAGGAAATGATAAACTAAGGCTGAATGTTGATGAAACTTAAATTTGTTTTTCTTCCTAAATTTCAGGTTGTTCATGATGTTTAGTGAAAAGATAATTCCTGAAATGTGAACATTTCTGCACTAAAACAAAGGAACCATTAGGAGTTGTGGTTATTTATAGGTTACTATGCTGTGGTTTTACTGGTCCGGTCCACTGGAGATCAGACTGGGCTAAGATGAGTTTGACTATCCTGACATAAAGGATAATATTACAGTAAGAAGTGGCTTCTATGGTAAATTTCAGTAAAAGCATTTAAACAGTTTTTTTTCTGAATGAAGCTGCAATTATTTTCCAACTACTTTGATAAGCCTAGGAGTATTTTCTTAAGTTAAAAAGTCCTGCTATTTACATGCTCATATTTTCTGGTTAAATTTGTTTGGCTTGTGGACAAAACTAGACAGTAAAGACTTCATTGTAGGCTTCAAGTAACACATTTTTCACCAAACAACTAATCAATTAATCAAGAAAACATTGAAAATATGCATTTGTTGTATCTCTGCCTTTATAATGCTACTACTGAATAAAGTTTTTCCCCATTTAAATCTAATTCAGAGACACATGGCCATGCTTTTCCCCTCAGCAGACAGAATTCAGAGTATGAACCTTCATCTTCAGGTTGTTAATTCGCTCATTCGGTTAATCATCAACATATAAGGCTATGATTGTGCAAAAAACACAGTAAAAGGTAAGGAGAACCGGTGTCACCGAACCCCAAACACACAGATATATAAACATGTGTAAAATAATATAAAAAAACAAGACTTTTGCTTTCTGTTGCAGCCAATACTGATTCCAATAACCAACTGCAGATATCGATACCAGCGGCTCATCTTTCACCGCTAGCTAGCTGCTAACTTAACCACCGACCGGCGCAGAGAACAAGTAAAACCCGGTTACCTTTATTCAGCAGAGTGGACGAGGTTCGGTTCGGCGAGCAAATGTTTTCAGGACCGGAGGAACCTTCGAGGCCAGAAGCTGCCCGTTCGTCTGCCGCCTCCTTCCTGGTTCTGCTCAGACTCCGCCAACGGCTGCCTGCTAGCCTGTTAGCCACCTAGCTGCTAGCCCGTTAGCCACCTAGCCGCTAGCCTGTTAGCCCCCTAGCTGCTAGCCACCTAGCCTGTTAGCAGCAGCTCCGAGACCAAGTTAGTGAACAACCCAGACGCTCGGTACCGTTACGAGAAGAAATGTGGCCGGTCTGCGGTGTCATTTCCCGTTAAATTTACACATGAGAACGACTCTACGTGTTTGTAAATTGCGCTAAATATGCGCTATTTAAGGAATCGCGATTTAACAGCAGCTAACGGTCGAGTTCACGCTAACTGGCGCTCACGTAAAACGCAAATCACGCGAGAATTCGAGTGACGAAGCGCTGATGCCAAGCTGAAGAGACACCTGGAAGAAAGACTCAAATACATCCAGTTTATGCCCTTCTTAGGGTAAAATCCTGGATTTTAATTCAAGTTCACGGATCAGAGGTGTCAGGGGTTAAAAATATCTCATAGGATAGTTAATGAAATGACCACAAAGAGATGCTAAATGTTTTGAAACACCTGCAGAAATACAGAAAATCATGTAAAATGACCTGCAGAATGTCAGCAAAGAGATGTAAACTCACTACATAGAGAAAGAAACAACAACAGAAACTCAAAACGACATAAAGAAGTGCAAAAGAACCCCAAAGAGACACAAAACGAAGTACAACACATAGAGATACAGAGCAAAGGAACATTGAAGAACCTGAAAGACACAAAAGTTCACAAAAAGAGAAAAAAATTACAGACCAGAGAAGGCAGGTGTTTGGAATTTATAATAAAAGACACACAAATGACAAACTCAAAAACAACTACTATCAGAAATTCACATCGAAAAGACACAAAAGACTACAAAAAGGGACAACTCTACTAGAAAGAGACACAAAATGAGACTGAAAAACGAGACACAAAATAACTACACAGAAATTCAAAACATTCATAAAATATCCATAATGACAAGAACTAGCTGCAAGGAGACATAAAATGACCAGAAAAGACAACAAAAAGAGAGAAAATGACTCAAGAGAGACACAAAACAACTACAGAGAAATTCAAATCAAGTGAAAAAAAAGCTGCAAAAAGCAAAATTAAACACAACGAGACACAAACCAGTAAAGAAAATGCAAGATGAACACAAATGGATGCAAAACAAGTTCAAAAGAAGCACAATATTTAATGATGTTTGCAATTTAAAAGGGAGAATTTTCATGTTGCGACCACGGCTGGTGTAAAATGATCTTTATGTTTGTATTTCTTGATTTTCTGATAAAGAAAATCTGTAAATAAAGTTAATTTTAGTTCACTAACATGCAGCCAGCAGCTGTTGATCAACATCTTTTGTTTTACAGAGAAAAGCTGGTGAGTTTCTCTTAATAAACTGCATTAAAGCCCTGAAATAAACCCATTAAAGTGCAGGTTTGATGTCGTCCAGTGAAGGATGTTCAGGCTAAAGCTCAGCGGTCCTTTAGTGTCAGTTTAAGGACTATTTTTATCGGTCTGAGCCACATGAAGCCTCCATCAGAGCCTCTCAGAGCTGCTGGTCCAACAGAAATACACTCAGTACAGTTATATGTTCATGAGAATCAGCAGGAAACATCTTAAAAATGTATTTTATTGCTTGTTTTGAGTCTTTTAAATGAGCTGGAGCCTCTTTATTCAGCAGAATTCTTCCATCTTCACACCTCATTTAAAGGTCGGGTGAACAGATGCTGCTGGATGTTCTGAGATCCTCAAACTAAAATAGAGCCGATGGAGGCTTCAAGTGTCTCAGCTGATCTCTGGAACACTTTATCTTTTCACTACGAGCTGTTCGGACTTTACAAAGCTTGAAATCTGCTGCAGACACAACTTCTGTTTGACCTTCAGTTCAAGTCGAGCTCCATAAAATCTCCACCTTTCTGCTCCATATTGATCAATAATAGGTATTGATGGGCTCAGCTTCTCTGTGCTGGTTGCTAACTCTACTCTAATCCATGCTAATGTGATCTTTTTCTCAGCAGTAGAAGCTAGATATTTAGCTGCTGTTACTGCTGACCAAGAGGACAAACTGACTGATGGAAAACAGTCCAAAGAATGAGTCTGATCCTGATAATATGAGCTGGAGGGAGACGTTCAATCAAGAAAGATGGACAATAGAAGAGAGGACATAGCTTTGCTCTACACATTCTGTAGGAACACTGCTGGATGATGGAAACGACAAGAACAGGACAAAATGACAAAAACAAGACAAACTGACTGATGGAAAACAGTCCAAAGAATGAGTCTGATCCTGATCATATGAGCTGGAGGGAGACGTTCAATCAAGGCTGACAATTTAAATGAGATTCTAACTGTTTTATTAGATCCAGTTTGGTCATCAGGGGGGAGGACAAGAGAAAAATGGCATTTTAGGGGAACTCCAGACTTATTTGGGATTTAAAATATTTGAAACATTCTTTTCTCCTAGTTTCTATAGATTTGGTCTCAGGACCAGAACATTTACACTCTGCTGATGTTTTAGGGTTTAATATGTGGATTATGGGATGTAAAACGTCCTCCAGTTCTATAATGATCCATTAATCATAATGAACTTAATCACCATAATTATGAACAAAACTTGACATATGATTAAAATCTAAGTTGCTCCAATTAGACGCTTGGCTTTTTCATATTTTATTTACGAACAAACGATATTTAACAAATGAAATTATGAAGTTTTAGGTAGATTTTTTAAAAAAGAGATTCACATCTAGTTGTTCCAAACTAGTATTTTCATGTTATTTTAAATATTTTTTCTTGCTATGAAGTTATCTACCATAATTAAAAACACAGTGTTTTAATTTGATTTATAAAAAATGGTTTAAAAAGCTATTCCAACTATTTAAAATATTTTTTATATCACTTTTATTACTCAACTATCGTAACTGTAGACACAAGATTTGAATCTGGAAAAGATTTTTTTCAAAAATTAAATATTAATTACTTTTAAATTAACTTTGTTAATGCAGAAGTTTGACTTTAAATCATACAAAATATTAACTAAATGTTGTCCTCACATCCCTTTAACCCTCCTGCTGTCTTCATTTACAGGCACCAAAAATATTCTGTTTCCTTGTCTGAAAAAAAGCCAAAAAATCAGCAAAAAAAAATCCCCAAATTTCTGAAAATTTGCAAAACCTTCAGGAAGAAAACTCCAATAATTCCTTAAAAATTTCCTTAAAAGTTTCATTTAAAAAAAAAATCCCAAATTTGGCAAGAAAATTCTTGTAAGTATTTTCAAAAAAATGAGTAAAAATCTTCCAAAAAATCCTAAAAATATCTAAAGTGATTCCATACATATCAGTAGAACTTTTAATATTTTCTTTAAAAACATTCAGAAAAACAATCAACCAAAATCCAGTGAAATTTGATGGATTTTGGTTGATTTTTATGTGAATGTTCTTAAAGAAATATTTTTTGAACATTTCTTTTTTTCCACCAAAAAATGTTCGAAAATTTCCCAAAAAATGTTGAAAATGTGGACATTAGAAGTTTGACTGAATTTTTTATTTTTTCCCACATTTTCAAACTTTAAACTGGTTCATTTGACCCACAGGACGAGACGAGGGTTAAAATGATGTCAGCAGCTTTAAAGATTCATCTAAATGAGGAAATAAGTTTTTCTTATACATTTATTAAGTAAAATTCACTTGAATTACTTTTTAAAATGCAGTTAAAATCAGCATTTAAACTATGAAAGTTAAAACATTCAGATGATGGTTAAATAAAACACAGCAGGATGTAGAATATATATTTAGTATTTCAAAGCAGGTAAAGTAGAACCAGAATAGAGACCGAAGGTTCTTCTTCTTCTTCTTCTGCAGATTAAACCTCACAGAGTTCAGAACCAAACGTCTGGAATCACGTCTGAATTATAAATAGTTCTGGAAGCGTTTCCTTTAACGTTGTCCACTGAGATGATCTACGATTGTCTCAGTTTGGTTCCACATTTTAAACGTCTGCAGGCTGGAGAGGAAGAATCCAGAGTTTATCAGACGTTCTGCAGCGTTTAGACAACAACATGGAGATCATTTATCCGTTTATTCATTACTTTTTGATTGATTTATTCATTTATCCATATATTGATTGCCTGATTTATTCATTTATACAGAACAAACTGACTGGAGGATATATGGAATTTTTTTAATATTAAAGATTAAAAAATGGAAAATCATTTTGAAGATATTATTTTAGATTTTTAAAAAACTGTTCTGTTAAATTAAATGATTAAAATTGTGTAAAATTACTAAAAAAATTTAAAAAAACTATTTTATTTATTGCATTGAAATCTGCAAAAATTGTATTAGTAAAAACATTTTATTTACATTAAAGATTGAAAAAATGGTGAATCATTATTTTAGATTCAAAAAACAGTTTTGATAAATGAATTAAAATTATTATTAAAATTTTATAAAATCACAAAAAATATAAATTTTTTTACTTAATTTAAATCTGCAAAAAAATAATTATAGTATAGTACATATATATGTATATATATATATATATATATATATATATATATATATATATATATATATATATATATATATATATATATATATATATATATATGTACATTTTTTTTTTTTTTACTGTATTTCAATTTTGGAAAAAAATAATAGTTTTTTTTAATTAGTGAAGAATTTCTATTTCTATTAAGGATATCAGACGTTCAGCAGAACCTGAAGCTCTTTTATTCATTTATTGATTTATCCATCAGGAGCACAGATTGACTGGAGGATTTCTGTTCTGTTGCTGCTTTATGTCGGCTTTCCATCAGAGACTGTATTATTATGTATTATATAATCTATGACAGAAACCATAGACGGTATTATGATACAGGCTATGATGGTTTCTATTCTAGACGGTATAATACCGTGTTAGTGATGGTTTCTATGTGACGCTCCACATGTTGGACGGAGATAAGAAGCTTCTATTCAAAGCTGCAGATCAGGAAGAGAATTTATGCAAAAATCAAAACTGTCCAGGAACAGGAAGAGGAAAAACACAGAGACACAGGATTAAATGATGTTTACATTTATTACAGGATTCAGAGGCTTTTTAATTTTTATACACAGCAATAAACTAATTATCAAAGGACAAATAATTCATATACAGAGAACAGTTTCTGTAGAAAATCTGTCACATCAAGGATTTAAGATCTACTCAGAGAAACTGAGGTACAGAGGAAGAAATTACTGTAAAACTCCTGCTTTCTCAAAATACAGAAACAAACTGTAAAATCTGAAGCTTTTAATGAGAACCTGACAAAAATGAGACACAAAACAAGAGAAATGAGACAAATTTGTTCCAAAAGGATGTGAAACAACACAAACAAGATAAAAAAAGCTAATGAAATAAAAAACTAATGAAATAAAAAACAGAAGACAAAACACCAAAAAAACAACACAAACAAGATAAAAAAAGCTAATGAAATTAAAAAACTAATGAAATAAAAAACAGAAGACAAAACACCAAAAAACAACACAAACAAGATTAAAAAAAAGGAATAAAATGACAGCAATCAGACAAAGTACAAAAACAAAAAAGTTTGGTTTAACGTTTGGTTTAACGTTTGGTTTAACATTTGGTTTAACATTTGGTTTGACGTTTGATTTAACGTTTGGTTTAACGTTTGGTTTAACGTTTGACTCGTCGTTTATTAAATCTCCTGCTGCAGATAAAGTCCAGATTAAATGTGGTTTTATGAACTAATAATAGAAATGAGGATCAGCTGTTCCTCTGCTTTGTTCTCTGACTGAAGCTTCTAATAATAAAAGCAGCAGCAGAAAGTCGACTCTGGATTCTGTTCAGAAACTAAACGACTGATAAACAGCTGATTCCTCCACACCGCTACAATAAAGCAGCACATATGTTTATTATTTAGACACTAACAGCAACATTCTGCTTCTTTCTCTATATTCTGACTCTAATAACTGTCCTGTTGCACTGCTGTCTTCATATATTCTTACTAGATGTGTAAAAATCTGTATATGCATTTTTAGTTATTTATTAGCATTATTATTTTAATTATTTGAAATTACATAAATTTTTATTTTAAATTTAAGTTAGTTTAATTCATTTTTTATTTTATTTTTTCTCTTCTTCTTTTTGTAGTTATTTTATTTTTCTCTTCCTTATTCCTAGAGTGACACCAACGGCCAAAATCAAATTCCTTTTTTAATTTCATTTCATTTTTTCTGTTTTTTTTCTTAAAATAATGCTTTGAATATTTTTTGGTTATTTTATATTATAATTTCATTTTTTAAATTTCATTTTTAGAATTAATAATTTATAAGACATTTTATTGTAGCTGTTTTATTTTTATGTTTTTATTAGTATTCTATTGGTCAATCAAAATTTTATTATGGTATTTTTTTGATGTTTTATCAATTAAATAATTCATAATAATTGCTCTTATTTTGTTAATCTTTTTTATTTGACCTATTTTACGTTTATTTATTATGCAATACTATTTCTTTATATTTTGTCTTTTTAATCTATTTAATGTATTTTTAAACAAGATTTTAGGGTTATCTGATTTTAATTTAATTTCATTTAATTTTTATAATATTTCATTAAAAAATCTATTTAAAAAAATAAAATTAAGTTCAATTTAATTTAATCTAACTTTTTCTCTTCTTCATTCTATAGTTGTTTTATTTTTCTCTTTCCTAGAATGACACCAACAGCTGAAACCAAATTCCTTTTTTAAATTTAATTACATTTTTTATTTTATTTTTATTTTTTCCATCTTCTCCTTTCTATACTTATTTTATTATTCTGACACTAACAGTCAAAACCTAATTCCTCGTATGTTGTGGACGAACTCGCCAATGAAATCTGATTCTTGGTCTCCTGGATTCTGTTCATTCAAACTGGTTTCTTTAACGTCGACTCTCTGACCTGAACTCACCTGAACTCACCTGAACCTGATCAGACCTCCTGCTCAGAGCTCAGACCTCTATGAGGAGTTTCACATCTGGTTGCTGCAGAAAAGAGAATCTTTGATGTGAGTCTGGTTCAGATTCTGCGGTTTGTTGGTTTTCTGCTCAGAGCAACAGAAACAACAGAAAGCTGAAGCTGAGCAGAAAACAGTTTCCAGCTGAACTCGTCGACGGTTGGATGAAGGAAATACAAGGAAAATAAGACGAAAAGTTCCACAGAAACATCAGTTGGAGCTTCAATGTCTCCGGGTTTCTGCTGGAAAAACATCCATCCATCACCTACAAGTCTTAATCCCCATCAGGGTCATAGGGGGCGGAGTCTATCCCAGCTGACTGAAGGTTCACCTGGACAGGTACCAGTCTATCACAGGTTCACCTGGACAGGTAACAGTCTATCACAGGTTCACCTGGACAGGTAACAATCTATCACAGGTTCACCTGGACAGGTAACAATCTATCACAGGTTCACCTGGACAGGTAACAATCTATCACAGGTTCACCTGGACAGGTAACAGTCTATCACAGGTTCACCTGGACAGGTAACAGTCTATCACAGGTTCACCTGGACAGGTAACAGTCTATCACAGGTTCACCTGGACAGGTAACAGTCTATCACAGTTTCACCTGGACAGGTAACAGTCTATCACAGGTTCACCTGGACAGGTAACAGTCTATCACAGGTTCACCTGGACAGGTAACAGCCTATCACAGGTTCACCTGGACAGGTAACAGTCTATCACAGGGCTACACATAGAGACAAACACTCACATTCACACCTACAGATTTAGAATCACCAGTTATTAACCTCAGCATGTTTGTGGACTGTGGGAGGAACCTGGAGAACCTGGAGAACCCAGCAGTAGAACATGGAGACTCCATGCAGAAAGATCCCAGGAAGGCCAGGACAGGAACCGGGGATCTTCTAGAGGTGAGGCGACGGTGTTGACCACCAAGCCACTGTGCAGCCCGCTGGAAAAACAGTTGACAAGGAATCTTCTGTTTCTGAGCTCCTTCCTCACATTAACAACAGGAGTGTTGTCTTCATTTACAGACACCAAAAGATATTGTTTCCTTGTCTGAAAAAAATCCAAAAATTCTGCAAAAAAATTCCCCAAATTTCTGAAAATTTGCAAATCTTTCAGGAAGAAAACTCCAATAATTCCTTAAAAATTTCCCTTAAAAGTTTTTTTTTTAAAATAAATAAAAAATTTGGCAAGAAAATTCACATAAAAATCAACCAAAATTAAGTGAAAATTTGCTGGATTTTGGTTGATTTTTATGTGAATTCTTAAGAAACATTTTTAAATTTTCTGTTTTTTCACCAAAAAATGTTCAAAGATTTCCCAAAAATGTTGAAAATGTGGACATCAGAAGTTTCACTGTGAAAATATATTTTTTATCCACATTTTCAAACTTTAAAACAGGTTAGTTTTGACCCGCAGGACGACACGAAGGTTAAGGCTCATAAAGTTCAGTTCTGATGAACAAAAATAAGAAGTTTTCTACGTTTCTGTGAAGTTCTTCATTTTGAGTCGCTGCTGCCACCTTCTGGAGGAAACTAGAACATTTTACTGAGTCTGAATCAGGATAGAAAAATAAAACCTGTGTGTCATTTTTTGTACATGTGTTGTTTAATTGTTGTCTTTTTTCCTGCTGGGCCTCTTCCAGGTCATCACTGTAAATGAGAAATTCTCCTCAACTGATCTTAACTGGTAAAATAAAGAATTAAAATAAATAAATAAATAAAAATACTCAACTTTTTATGTCAAAAATAGTTTCATTCATATTCTGAAATTCACTTCAAAAGCTTAATTACTGGAGAACATCTGGTTCAAACTTCAATTAATGTCCACATTCAAGTATTTAAGTATAAGACTGTCTGTCACACGTGTAAAATATTTGGCATTTTTAAATGAAAAATGATGATTAAAATGTTTTAACATATATGATAACATGATATTGTATCAGCTCTTTGTGTTATAAGGTGAGAATTGAGAGCTAGTTAGTCCATTTGGTTTGTTTAAAAGAAAAAAAAGACTGCTAAACAGCATTTTTTCATCCAAATAATTTAGTCCAAACTACAAAACCTTTAAAAATAAATAAAAACAATGAAGCTCTTCAAATCTGAGAAGCTGCGAAGGTAAAATATTTAGGATTTAAATGATCAAAATAGTCAAATATGTGACTAAACTTTAGATTTTAATCAGCTTTTCGTGTTTTCTTTGTAAAACTCGACTTTTTAAAGCTGTCAGGTGGAGAAGTAAAAAAGTGAAGTACAGGTTGGTAGAAGTACTCTGTTGTACTGCACCTGTAGGTCAGTAGAAGCACCTGTAGGTCATTAGAAGCACCTGTAGGTCATTAGAAGCACCTGTAGGTCAGTAGAAGCACCTGTCGGTCAGTAGAAGCACCTGAAGGTCAGTAGAAGCACCTGAAGGTCATTAGAAGCACCTGTAGGTCAGTAGAAGCACCTGTAGGTCATTAGAAGCACCTGTAGGTCAGTAGAAGCACCTGAAGGTCAGTAGAAGCACCTGTAGGTCATTAGAAGCACCTGTAGGTCAGTAGAAGCACCTGAAGGTCAGTAGAAGCACCTGTAGGTCAGTAGAAGCACCTGAAGGTCAGTAGAAGCACCCGTAGGTCGGTAGAAGCACCTGTAGGTCATTAGAAGCACCCGTAGGTCTGTAGAAGGACCTGTAGGTCAGTAGAAGCACCTGAAGGTCTGTAGAAGCACCTGTAGGTCAGTAGAAGCACCTGTAGGTCATTAGAAGCACCTGTAGGTCAGTAGAAGCACCTGTAGGTCAGTAGAAGCACCTGTAGGTCATTAGAAGCACCTGTAGGTCATTAGAAGCACCTGTAGGTCAGTAGAAGCACCTGAAGGTCAGTAGAAGCACCTGAAGGTCATTAGAAGCACCTGTAGGTCATTAGAAGCACCTGTAGGTCAGTAGAAGCACCTGAAGGTCAGTAGAAGCACCTGTAGGTCAGTAGAAGCACCTGTAGGTCAGTAGAAGCACCTGTAGGTCAGTAGAAGCACCTGTAGGTCAGTAGAAGCACCTGTAGGTCTGTAGAAGGACCTGTAGATCAGTAGAAGCACCCGAAGGTCAGTAGAAGCACCTGAAGGTCTGTAGAAGCACCTGTAGGTCAGTAGAAGCACCTGTAGGTCAGTAGAAGCACCTGAAGGTCAGTAGAAGCACCCGTAGGTCGGTAGAAGCACCTGTAGGTCATTAGAAGCACCCGTAGGTCTGTAGAAGGACCTGTAGGTCAGTAGAAGCACCCGTAGGTCTGTAGAAGGACCTGTAGGTCAGTAGAAGCACCCGAAGGTCTGTAGAAGCACCTGTAGGTCAGTAGAAGCACCCGTAGTTCTGTAGAAGCACCTGTAGGTCTGTAGAAGCACCCGTAGGTCTGTAGAAGCACCTGTAGGTCTGTAGAAGGACCTGTAGGTCTGTAGAAGCACCTGTAGGTCTGTAGAAGGACCTGTAGGTCTGTAGAAGCACCTGTAGGTCATTAGAAGCACCTGTAGGTCAGTAGAAGCACCTGTAGGTCAGTAGAAGCACCTGTAGGTCATTAGAAGCACCTGTAGGTCAGTAGAAGCACCTGTAGGTCTGTAGAAGGACCTGTAGATCAGTAGAAGCACCTGAAGGTCAGTAGAAGCACCTGAAGGTCTGTAGAAGCACCTGTAGGTCAGTAGAAGCACCCGTAGGTCGGTAGAAGCACCTGTAGGTCATTAGAAGCACCCGTAGGTCTGTAGAAGGACCTGTAGGTCAGTAGAAGCACCCGTAGGTCTGTAGAAGGACCTGTAGGTCAGTAGAAGCACCCAAAGGTCTGTAGAAGCACCTGTAGGTCAGTAGAAGCACCCGTAGGTCTGTAGAAGCACCTGTAGGTCTGTAGAAGCACCCGTAGGTCTGTAGAAGCACCTGTAGGTCTGTAGAAGCACCCGTAGGTCTGTAGAAGGACCTGTACGTCTTTAGAAGCACCTGTAGGTCTGTAGAAGGACCTGTAGGTCAGTAGAAGCACCTGAAGGTCTGTAGAAGCACCTGTAGGTCTTTAGAAGCACCCGTAGGTCTGTAGAAGCACCCGTAGGTCTGTAGAAGCACCCGTAGGTCTGTAGAAGCACCCGTAGGTCTGTAGAAGGACCTGTAGGTCTTTAGAAGCACCTGTAGGTCTGTAGAAGCACCTGTAGGTCTTTAGAAGCACCCGTAGGTCTGTAGAAGGACCTGGAGGTCAGTAGAAGCACCCGTAGGTCTGTAGAAGGACCTGTAGGTCTTTAGAAGCACCTGTAGGTCTTTAGAAGGACCTGGAGGTCAGTAGAAGCACCTGTAGATCTGTAGAAGGACCTGTAGGTCTTTAGAAGCACCCATAGGTCTGTAGAAGCACCTGTAGGTCTGTAGAAGGACCTGCAGGTCTTTAGAAGCACCTGTAGGTCTGCAGAAGGACCTGCAGGTCTGCAGAAGGACCTGCAGGTCTTTAGAAGCACCTGTAGATCTGTAGAAGGACCTGTAGGTCTTTAGAAGCACCCGTAGGTCTTTAGAAGCACCTGTAGGTCTGTAGAAGGACCTGCAGGTCTTTAGAAGCACCTGTAGGTCTGCAGAAGGACCTGCAGGTCTTTAGAAGCACCTGTAGGTCTGTAGAAGGACCTGTAGGTCTTTAGAAGCACCTGTAGGTCTGCAGAAGGACCTGCAGGTCTTTAGAAGCACCTGTAGGTCTGTAGAAGGACCTGTAGGTCTTTAGAAGCACCCGTAGGTCTGCAGAAGGACATGCAGGTCTTTAGAAGCACCTGTAGGTCTGTAGAAGGACCTGCAGGTCTTTAGAAGCACCTGTAGGTCTGTAGAAGGACCTGTAGGTCTTTAGAAGCACCTGTAGGTCTGCAGAAGGACCTGCAGGTCTTTAGAAGCACCTGTAGGTCTGTAGAAGGACCTGTAGGTCTTTAGAAGCACCCGTAGGTCTGTAGAAGCACTTGTTGTACTGCATCAGAGAACCAGTGGAGCCGTTCCCTTTCATAAAGCTTTATTTCACAGATCTCCTGCAGCAGGAGGCTCTTATACATTTACATCCACCGTCTGCAGCCTGAAGATGTTAAATAACGCAATAATTCAAGACAAAAACAGCAAAAACACACAAAAACACACATTATCCAACTTAAGTAACGATAACAACATCAGAAGAACACCATGTCAGATACTTCCTGTTTCTCTAGAACTTTAAGGTGCACCAGAACACGGTGAGACACAGAATACTTTATGTTTTAATATTTCTTATGTTTCAGAGGAGTTTCAGAGTTCTGCTCGTCGCCGTGAGTTCAGTTCCACTCTGGCTGTTTGGCACGAAGTTTAGAGGAGGAGGAATCTCATAGCGGAGACGGAAGGCGACTCACAGGACCTCTGGAAGGAAACAAAACCAGACGTCAGCGTTCAGAGGCAGCAGGATTTATTGTTGATAAACCCAGGAGCAGTTCTTAGCAGTGATTAACACCCCCAGAAAACCCAGAAGTACTGAGCTGAACATCGACTTTATGCTGTGAGAGTTGGTCGTTTTTCCACATCTATCAGGCGTATTATTGGACAGACAGCTCTGACACCATCACACTTCTCTAAATCTACTGGTCGGACCATGACATCAGGTTATCATATTTCACCCCTAGATCCTCCCTACAGAGGACATGAGGTTATCATTATGTTTCCCAGAGAACATGTCCAGACTCTGTCTCAGCCCCCGGCACATTTACCCTCATTATTTTCATGCATATTAAACCTTTATGTGCTGTTATGTTTGTAATGTACACTACCGTTCACCCAGATAATTCCATGTTTTCCACAAAAACTCACACTTTTATTCATGTGCTAACATAACTGTGGTAGTAGACATGAGTTAAAGTTGCTCTATATTAGTCAAAGTTGCTCTATAATAGTTAAAGTTGCTCTAAAATGAGTTAAAGTTGCTCTATAATAGTTAAAGTTGCTCTATAATGAGTTAAAGTTGCTCTATAATAGTTAAAGTTGCTCTATAATAGTTAAAGTTGCTCTATATTAGATAAAGTTGCTCTAAAATGAGTTAAAGTTGCTCTATAATAGTTAAAGTTGCTCTATAATAGTTAAAGTTGCTCTATATTAGATAAAGTTGCTCTAAAATGAGTTAAAGTTGCTCTAAAATGAGTTAAAGTTGCTCTATATTAGATAAAGTTGCTCTTTATTAAAGTTGCTCTATATTAGCTAAAGTTGCTCTATATTAGCTAAAGTTGCTCTATATTAGCTAAAGTTGCTCTATATTAGCTAAAGTTGCTCTATATTAGTTAAAGTTGCTCTATATTAGCTATAGTATCTCTGGTTGGAGGTCATTAACCTCCACATCAGTCTTTGTCATGGTGCCTTTACGAGTTAAACTCCCATAATGCTCTAGTAATATAACATTTCCAGGTCTGAATCCTCCAGATGAAGCTGACAAGCAGATGGATTTAACTCCACCTGGTCTACCTGCGACATGCTGAGGCTTCATAGGGCCCGTCTTCCTCAGGAAAGGTTCTCCTCCCTCGAAGGCCAGGATGGGTTCGCCAACCATCTGCTGCTGACCAGAGCTGCTGCTGCTGTTCAGCTGGATGATCTCCTCGAAGTCTCCAGACTCTCCATTGGCCGAGACGCCGTTCTGGTGCGAGTTGGGCTGGACGCCGTTGACGACGAGGCCAGAAACTCCTGTAGCAGTAAGCTGAGGGTTTCCAGGAGCTGAGAGAAGATCAGAAGATTCATGAAGATCAGATAGATGAGCTACAGAACCAGACAAAGACTGGATTAATGCAGTCACATTTGTCTATTTCCACCTCAGTCTGGTTCTTCTGGTTTACCTGGACACTATACTGTCAGGCATGGAGGTGGCAGTATCATTAGAATATCAATTAAACTGACTCAAGCCTGAGGCAGAAAGACCACAAATTTAGTTGAACGGCCCCAATTCTGGTGCCATTCAACTACACTTGTGGTCTTTCTGACTTGGTTCTTCAGGTTCTTGATGGGTCTAAGTCAGGACTTTGGGGAGACCAGTCTAGAACCTTCATTTCAGCCAGATGGAACCATTTCTTCACCACGTCTGATGTGTGTTTGGGCTCATTGTCTGGTTGAAACATCCAACTGTGTCCAAGATCAACCTTCTGCTGATGGTTTTAGGTTTTCCTGAAGAACGTGGAGGTGATCCTCCTTCTTCATTATTCCATTTACTTTGTGTGAAGCTCCATTTCCACAGAGCATGATACTGCCACCACCATGCTGGATGGTAGGTTTGGTGTTCTCGTGGTTAATAAAGACCTGCCCAAGACAGTCTGAAACCTGTCTTGGGCGGGTCATAAACCAGTCCGAAACCAGTACTAAAAAGGCCTAAAACCAGGACCAAAATCAAACCTAAACCAGTCCAATAAAATGCTCTGAACTAGTCAGAATACAGTCTGAAACCAGTCCACAACCAAAACTGAAACCAGCTTTAGAAACAGTCCTGAAAAAAGGTTAAAAACCAGTACAAAATCGGGACCGAAACCAGACCTAAACTACTCCTAAACTACTACTACTAAAAAGTCCAAGACCCGCCCAAGACATTCTGAAACTAGTCCTAAAAAGACCTAAAACCAGGACCAAAATCAAACCTAAACCAGTCCAAAAACATGCTCAGAACCAGTCAGAGTATAGTCTGAAACCAGTCCTAAACCAAAACTGAAACCAGTTTTAGAAACAGTCTGAAACCAGTCCTTAAAAGGTCTGAAACCAGTACAAAACCAAACCTAAAACGTCCAAGACGGTCTGAAACCAGTCCTGGTCCAGAACCAGATCCAGAGTAAAATAAATCCTAAACCAACTTTAAATCACATCCAAAACCAGGAGAATCAAGACTGGAACCAAACATAAACCAGTCCCAAGAAAGTCCAGAACCAGTCCAGCATCCAGTCTGAAACGAGCCCAGAAGCTCTTCTAGAAACCCCCAGAGCATGATACTGCCACCTCCATGCCTGATGGTAAAATCAGGACCAAAACCAAACCTAAACCAGTCCAATTAATGTTCAGAACCAGTCTGACCTTTTTAGGATAAATGCTCAGTGACTTTAGGTCGTTATTGAGTCAGTTTTGACAATTTTGGGCAATTTTTCATCAAATGAGGCAACTTTTGAGTTCAAGTCAATGATTTTCTTTTTCAGATCTTTGCTAAGCTCCTCAGACTTTCCCTCTGCAGAGTTTGAGTCTAATGAGTGGATCTGATCTAATGGTTCTATTTAAACTGGATCAGAGGAGTCAGCAGCTGTAGGTCAGACATCAAACCACTAAGAAGAGTTAATAAACCGTTTAAGGAACCAAAACTGTTCATTCAATTTACTGTTTGTATATTTTTGATCCAGCAGATTTAATCACATTTCCAGAAAGCCTTCAATGAATCTATGAAAGATTGTTTTGTGTTTCAATGATTCAAAGTTCTAGGAGTCATTGGAGACTCTTAACCCTGTTGTCCTCATTTATGAGCACCAAAAAATATTGTTTCCTTGTTTGAAAAAAATCCAAAAAATATGAAAAAAAATTCCCCAAATTTCTGAAAATTTGCAAAACCTCCAGGAAGAAAATTTCAATAATTCCTTAAAAGTTTCCCTTAAAAGTTTTATTTTAAAAAAATCCCCCAAATTTGGCAAGAAAACTCTTGTACATATTTTCAAAAAATGAGTAAAAATCTTCCAAAAAATCCTAAAAATATCTAAAGTGATTCCATATATATCAGTAAAAGTTCTAATATTTTCTCTAAGAAAATTCACATAAAAATCTACCAAAATCCAGCGAAATTCACTGGATTTTGGTTGATATTTATGTGAATGTTCTTAAGAAACATTTTTAACATTTCTTTTTTCCACCAAAAAATGATAAAAAATTTCCCAAAAATGTTGAAAATGTGGACATCAGAAGTTTCACTGTGAAAATATATTTTTTATCCACATTTTCAAACGTTAAACCGGGTCAGTTTTGACCTGCAGGACGACAGCAGGGTTAGAGTCTTAAAGTCGACTCTCCATCTGTGACGGTACCTTTACTGAGCTCTGAGTCTTTCCCGTTGACCTGAGGAGAAGCTTTGACGTCCTTCTGTGATCAGAAGAACAAACAGTATGGTGTTATTCCAGAAGATCTTTGGTTTGTGGTCTGTTTGAACTGAATCTCACTGACCTTCTCTCCTGCATCGCTCTTACGAGTCCTCTTCATGATCTCCTCCAGGCGCTGCCACCATCAGACAGGACACCAACGTTAGCTGACAATGTTCTTGTAAACTGTAAAAATGTGGTTGTTCCTCTCTGATCTCACCTTCTTCCTCTCCAGTCTCTCCTGCTCTTCTTTCTGGAAGTGTTTCTCCCTGTCGATGCGCTGACGTTCGGCCTCCTCTCTGGCTTTAGCTTCAGCCTCCTCCCTCTGAAACAGGAAACGGATATAAAGTTAACAAAGAGGAAGAAAATAATTAAAAGATCTACTTTTAAAGTCTCTCTATTAATATTTGTATTTTAAAATGTAACCCTGCCTACATCTTCCCATGTGAATATAGAGTAAACCAGGGGTGTCCAACCTGCGGCCCGTGGGCCAAAACCGGCCCTCCAGAGGGTCCATTCCGGCAGTTTTGCGTCTCATTTTTGTAATATTTTGTCTTGTTCTTGTTGTTTTTTGTCTTTTTTAATCTAACTTTTGTCATTTGTCTCATGTTTTTGTCATTTTTTGTCTCGTTTTTGTCATTTCGTCCATTTTTTTGTCGCTGTGTAACTATTTTGTAAAATTTTTTGTCTCCTTTTTTGTTTAGTTTCATGTTGTTTGTCTCATTTTTTGTCATTTTGTGTCTCATTTTTGTAAGATTTTGTCTTGTTTTGTTGTTCTTTGTCTTCTTTTGTCTTATTTAAGTAATTTTGTGTTTTCCTTATTCGCTGTTTTGTGTCTCATTTTTGTAATATTTTGTCTTGTGTTCTCTGACTTGTCATTTGTCTCATGTTTTTGTCGTTTGGTGTTTCCTTTTTGTCTCGCTTGTGTTTTTGGTCTTATTGTTGTCATTCTATGTTACGTTTTATTCGTTGTTTAGAGCATCATTTTTGTTGTTTGTCCATTTTTTTGTCGCTTTCAAACTTTTTTGCCTCATATTTGTCTCTTTTTTGTTTTGTTTAGTGTCATCTGTCTCATTTTTGGTGTTTTGTTTTTGTTGTTTTTTTGTCTTTTTTTGTCTGACTTTTGTGGTTGTGATCCTCCAGTAAATCTTGTCTGGTTCATTTCCAGGTGACTAAATGTTGTGTTTCTTTGTCGACACTCGTGATCTGGAAGTTGTAATGTGGAAATGATAAACTGAGGCTGAATGTTGATGAAACTGAATTTATTTTTCTTCATAAATTTCAGGTTGTTCATGATGTTTAGTGAAAAGATAATTCCTTAAATGTGAACATTTCTGCAGTAAAACAAAGGAACCATTAGGAGTTGTGGTCATTTCTAGGTTATTCTGCTGTGGTTTTACTGGTTTTACTGGAGATCAGACCGGACTGGATGTGGAACCTGGACTAGGATCAGTTTGACTGTCCTGCTGTAGGTGAAAACCTCCGACCAGCAGGGGGCAGCAGCAGCTCACTGCTTCCAGCCTCCAGCTCCATTAAGCCTGGCTGAGCTTCCAGACTCCACACCAACCAGGCAGATGTTTCAAACCTGCAGCTTCAATTCAATTTTCAATTCAATTTTATTTATATAGCGCCAATTACAGTCAAATTGTCTGGAGACGCTTTCCAGAACCCATATGCCTGAACCCCAGAGCAGCCCTAAGGAGACAGTGGCAGGAAAACACCCTTTTAACAGGGAAAAAAACCTGGAGCAGAACCCGGCTCTAATGTGGGGAACCCATCTGCTGCTGGCCGGACGGGTTGAGAGGGACAGAAGAGGTAGAGAGGTAGAGATAGAGGGGTAGAGGTAGAGGGATAGAGGTAGAGGGGATAGAGGTAGAGGGATAGAGGTAGAGGGGATAGAGGTAGAGGGTTAGAGGTAGAGGGATAGAGGAAGAGGGTTAGAGGTAGAGGTAGAGGGATAGAGATAGAGATAGAGATAGAGAGGTAGAGGGGTAGAGATAGAGGGGTGGAAGGATGGAGGGTTACAGTTGGTGGGAGAACAACCACAGATCTGAAGCATCCAGCTCTGGGTTCAGGGACACTTGGAGAAAGGACACAGGGAGAAACAGAGTGAGTGTAATGCAATAATGGTATATATATATATTAAATATAATGGTAGATAGAGAAGGGTTCAGTGCATCCAGAGAGGTCCTCCAGCAGCCTAGACCTATAGCAGCAGAACTAGGGACAGAACTAAGGGACGTCCAAGAGGAAGACTCCAGCTGACCTTCTCAGGGTCCCCCAGTCAGTCCTAACTATAAGATCTGTCAAAAAGGAAGGTTTTAAGCCTGGTCTTAAAATTAGAGAGGGTGTCCACCTCCAGAACCCAAACTGGGAGCTGGTTCCACAAGAGAGGAGCTGATAACTGAAGGCTCTGCCTCACATTCTACTTTTAGAGATTCTAGGAACAACAAGTAAGCCTGCAGTCTGAGAGCGGAGAGTTCTGCTAGGATAATATGGTACTATCAGGTCTTTAAGATATGATAGAGATTGGTTGTTAAGAGCTTTATATGTCAGAAGAAGGATTTTGAATTCTATTCTAGATTTAACAGGAAGCCAATGAAGAGAAACCAGTATAGGAGAAATATGATCTCTCTTGCTAACTCCTGTCAGTACTCTGGCTGCAGCGTTTTGGATCAGCTGTAGATGTTTCAGAGAGCTTTTGGGACAACCTGATAATAAGGAATTACAGTAGTCAAGCCTAGAAGTAACAAATACATGGACTAGTTTTTCTGCATCACTCTGAGACAGGATGTTCCTGATTTTCACAATATTTCTCAGGTGGAAAAATGTTTCCAGAGCAGCAGAACTGGAACCAGACGGACCGCTGGAGTCCATCTGAGGGCAGATCAGCTGATCCAGAGTCAGCCCAAACACAAAGACTCATCCCAGTATGGAGGTCAGCAGCTGGAGGCCTGGTGGAGCTTTAATCTGGTCAGACTGGGCCTGACGTTCCTGCTCAGGTTCCGTTAATCGGCCCAGATGGTAACGGACTTAGAGCTGCTGGTGGTTAATGGAAAACTACAGCAGGAGGAGTTCAGTCGAGGGTTGAGGGTTTGATTCCAGCAGATTACTGATGTTTCTGCTTCATTTCATCTTGGAGTGTTCATATCCATGTCTGGGTTCAGTCGAAATTCAGCCGAAATTGAGTTTTTGTCGCAATTTCACCTGTTTTGTGGTAGTTTTGGTCCTTTTTGTGGTGATTTTGGGTGTTTTTCCTGGCATTTTTTTAACCTTTCAGGATAGTTTTGGTTCTTTTTGGGCTGATTTGCATGTTTTTTGTGGCGAATTTGAGTTTTTGTTACAATTTCAGCTGTTTTATGGTAGTTTTGGTACTTTTCATGGTAAATTTGGCCGTTTTTGTGATGATTTTCCATGTTTTTGCTGGCATATTTGAACGTTTCAGAGTAATTTTGAATCTTTTTGGGGTATTTTGCAAGTTTTTTTGTGGCAAGTTTGAGTTTTTGTTGCAATTTCACCTGTGTTGTGATAATTTAGGTATTTATTGTGGTGATTTTGGGTGTTTTTCCTGGTGTATTTGAACCTTTCAGGGTAGTTTTGGCTCTTTTTGGGGTGATTTTGTGTCATTTTGTGGTAATTTTGGCCGTTTTTGTGGTGATTTTCCAGCTTTTTTAGTTATTTTAGTTTCAGCTATTAGCAGAACTCAGATGTGTTTTTCCTTCTAAAATGTCATCTCACCTGTCTCTGGCTGCTATATTTCAGTCTACAGGTGTATCTCACCTGTCTCTGGCTGTTATATTTCAGTCTACAGGTGTATCTCACCTGTCTCTGGCTGTTATATTTCAGTCTACAGGTGTATCTCACCTGTCTCTGGCTGTTATATTTCAGTCTACAGGTGTATCTTACCTGTCTCTGGCTGTTATATTTAACTACAGGTGTATCTCACCTGTCTCTGGCTGTTATATTTCAGTCTACAGGTGTATCTTACCTGTCTCTGGCTGTTATATTTCAGTCTACAGGTGTATCTCACCTGTCTCTGGCTGTTATATTTCAGTCTACAGGTGTATCTCACCTGTCTCTGGCTGTTATATTTCAGTCTACAGGTGTATCTCACCTGTCTCTGGTTGTTATATTTCAGTCTACAGGTGTATCTCACCTGTCTCTGGCTGCTATATTTCAGTCTACAGGTGTATCTCACCTGTCTCTGGCTGCTATATTTCAGCCTACAGGTGTATCTCACCTGTCTCTGGTTGTTATATTTAACTACAGGTGTATCTCACCTGTCTCTGGTTGTTATATTTCAGTCTACAGGTGTATCTTACCTGTCTCTGGTTGTTATATTTCAGTCTACAGGTGTATCTTACCTGTCTCTGGCTGTTATATTTCAGTCTACAGGTGTATCTCACCTGTCTCTGGCTGTTATATTTCAGTCTACAGGTGTATCTCACCTGTCTCTGGTTGTTATATTTCAGTCTACAGGTGTATCTCACCTGTCTCTGGCTGCTATATTTCAGTCTACAGGTGTATCTCACCTGTCTCTGGCTGTTATATTTCATCTACAGGTGTATCTCACCTGTCTCTGGCTGTTATATTTCAGTCTACAGGTGTATCTCACCTGTCTCTGGCTGCTATATTTCAGTCTACAGGTGTATCTCACCTGTCTCTGGCTGCTATATTTCAGTCTACAGGTGTATCTCACCTGTCTCTGGTTGTTATATTTCAGTCTACAGGTGTATCTCACCTGTCTCTGGCTGCTATATTTCAGTCTACAGGTGTATCTCACCTGTCTCTGGCTGTTATATTTCAGTCTACAGGTGTATCTCACCTGTCTCTGGCTGTTATATTTCAGTCTACAGGTGTATCTCACCTGTCTCTGGTTGTTATATTTCAGTCTACAGGTGTATCTCACCTGTCTCTGGCTGTTATATTTCAGTCTACAGGTGTATCTCACCTGTCTCTGGCTGTTATATTTCAGTCTACAGGTGTATCTCACCTGTCTCTGCAGCCTGTCGGCCTCCTCCTGCTCGGCCTTCGCTCTCTCCTCGGCCTCCTTCTCGTCCTCAGCTCTCTGGGCTTCGTCTCGGAGTCTCTGCTGCTCGGCCATGAACCGAGCTTCCTCCTCGCGGCGTTTCCTCTCCTCGGCCTCCCGAGCCATCGCCTCCTCCCTCAGGACCCTGGAAGGAGGTTTCTGTGTTAAACCGTCTGAATATTACACCTGAACAACGACAGGAAGCTGAATCAGACTGACTCCAGGGGAACTTCTCCTTCCACAGAGCGACGCTTGGCTGGAAAATATCAGATTTTCAAACTAAACCTTCATCAGCAGATTAGAATAAAAACTGATTCAGGTTTAATCACAGCGTTTACTGTAATAAAACGTGTTTCTGTGGATGAAGTTCTGAAGCCTGTACAGTAGAGGATATATGAACATGTTCTACAGCGTTTCCATGGAAACAGACTAATAATAGCAGTTGATCTCTCGTTGCTGAAGCAGAAACTGGGTTCAGATGCATCATCACCTGCAAATCATTTATTCCTCCAAGTCCGAGTGCAGCAGCAGGTCAACTGAACGTACGAAATCTGTCTCCAGGCAGGAAATAATCATCAGTAATGCTTTACAGTCAATAATTCACTCATTTTATGAGTTTATTTATTCATTTTGGTTTAAATGGAGCATTGTTTTAGTGGAGTTTCATGTTTTATACATGAAGAGAAGCTCATTCCAGGAAATTATTAGTAAAAAATGTGTTCAGCAGGAATGAATCAGGAGTTCTGTCTCTGTTTAGTCAAAGTCACATTTAAGTCGTCCTTCCTGACCTCCTCAGAACATCTGCTTCTTTATCTCCAGTAACTTTATCAATGATCAGAGTTCTACCTTCATACTGTGAATATTTCCAGAGTTCCAGGTCCTTGAAGTCCATAGAGGTGGGTCCAGATTTATCACTTTTTAATGGACTTTTTCCATCGTTTCTGAGCCTCAGAACTTCATCAGTCCAGCAGATAGAACCATGACATTTAGGAGGAGAAACACATCTGAGTTCTGGGAAAAACTGAAACTAAAATGACTTTAAAAAAGCTGGAAAATCACTACAAAAACAGACCGAACCACCAAAAAAGGGACAAAAGTACCACAAAGAAACACAAAATCAGCACAAAAAAATGCAAAATTAAATAAAAAGACACAAAATCAGCATAAAAAGGTGCAAAATCGTCACAAAATGACCCTGAACTACCACAAAAATAGGTGAATATACCACAGAAAGACACAAAATCTACACCAAAACATGCACAATTACCACAAAGATACAAATCACCACATAAAGATGCTAAATTATCACAAAAAAGCCCAAATCAAAATGATTCAGAGCTGTGTTCCTCCTAAATGTCATGGTTCTATCTGCTGGACTGATGAAGTTCTGAGGCTCACAAATGATGGAAAAAGTCCATTAAAAAGTGATAAATCTGGATCCACCTCTATGGACTTCAAGGACCTGGAACTCTGGAAATATTCCCAGTATGAAGGTAGAACTCTGATCATTAATAAAGTTACTGGAGATAAAGAACCAGATGTTCTGAGGAGGTCAGGAAGGAACTGTTTTTTCTCTTTCTAACTTCATACCTTGTTGACCGTGTTCTCAGACATTCAGCAGATTATTATTCTAAGTCTAAATCTGACCTGTTTCTCTGCTCCTGCTCCAGTCTCTCCTGTTCTTCTCGCTCTCGCTGCTCTCGGGCTTGTCGGCGTTTTTCTGCCAGGACCCGAGCTGCTTCCTCCGGGTCGTTGGTTCCGGCCGACGGCCTGCTGGTCGGAGCTGCAGCAGCAGGAGGAGGAGGAGCTGGACTACTGATGGAGGCTGCTGCAGGAGGAGCTGCTGCAGGAGAAGTTACAGTCGGATCTACAGTCGGTGCTGCAGGAGGAGCTGCAGGAGAAGCTGCTGATACGACCGGCAGGCTGAGAGACGGAGGTGAAATCGGTGCTGAGGAAACCACGATGGCAGGAACATTATTGGAGTCTGAGGGAGAGAAGAGGAGATGCTTATGATTCTATGAGAACAACAGCGAGGAACAAAACATCTGGTTTTGCAAGAACATACACAGTCTCCACCTGGATTTAACTAAACAAATAGGTAAGAGCCTTCCATTGGATAATTACTGCAGTGATGAATATTTTTCAGCTGCAACAACTTATTTAAATGTTCGTTTAGTTGAACAGGTGAGCAGATACCTGATGATGCAGGTAAAGACTAATAAAAACCCCTCAGTTTGGTAGACTGCAGCTCATCACGCGTTCACTCTGAGTTTACTCTACTCCTGAATGTCGGCCAAATCCTCCAGGTCACCTTGGAGCCCTGGATACCGTCGCCATGGTAACCACACTCACTCTTTTTCTCCTCGTCTGGCTGCTGGGGTTCGTGGCCCGTTTCCACGGCGACGGCGGCGACCGTCTGGGGCTGCACCCTGGCCGGCGTCTGGGCCCGTTTGGGTCGCATCTTGGTGCCAGAAGGAGGCGGAGTCTTCTTACCGGCGGCCGGCGTCTTGGAGGGAACCGGAACCAGCGGAGACAGGGGACGACTTTTAGGGGCGGCCGGAGACGGAGGTCTGTTTTTAGGCTTCGGGGTGCTGAGGAACAGGACGGAGGTAGAACATGAGGAAGGAGGTAGAACATGAGGAACAGGAAGGAGGTAGAACATGAGCAACAGGAAGGAGGTAGAACATGAGGAACAGGAAGGAGGTAGAACATGAGGAACAGGAAGGAGGTAGAATAGGAAGGAGGTAGAACATGAGGAAGGAGGTAGAACATGAGGAAGGAGGTAGAACATGAGGAACAGGAAGGAGGTAGAACATGAGGAAGGAGGTAGAACATGAGGAACAGGAAGGAGGTAGAACATGAGGAACAGGAAGGAGGTAGAACATGAGGAACAGGAAGGAGGTAGAATAGGAAGGAGGTAGAACATGAGGAAGGAGGTAGAACATGAGGAAGGAGGTAGAACATGAGGAACAGGAAGGAGGTAGAACATGAGGAAGGAGGTAGAACATGAGGAACAGGAAGGAGGTAGACCATGAGGAAGGAGGTAGAACATGAGGAACAGGAAGGAGGTAGACCATGAGGAAGGAGGTAGAACATGAGGAAGGAGGTAGAACATGAGGAACAGGAAGGAGGGAAACTTTAGAGCCATTTCAGAAGCTCTTATTGGACGTGAACATCAGAGACTTTCAGGTTGTTGAACCTTCATGGGACAGTTGATCCTACTGATGATGTGTCTTTGTAGTAGTCAGAAAAAGACTAGAAAGTCTTAATACCATAAAATATGTCCTAATGGTATAAAATACGTCTTAACACTTCAAATTCATTTAAAACAGGTCTTAACATTGTAAAATATGTCGCAACATAATGAAATACATTTTAAAGCCATGAAATTCATCTTTTTATTTTACCATCTTTTTGCCTTATTAAGTACGTCTCAATACTATTAAATACGTTTCAGTATTATAAAATACATCTTAACACCATAAAATAGATCTTTTTGATCTATAAAATACATCTTAACACTGTAAAATAAATCTTCATGGTATGAAATATGTCTTAATAGTATAAAATAAGTCTTAACACTCTAAAATACATTTTTTTCCTTATTAAATACGTCTTAATTATATTAAATACGTTTCAGTACAATAAAATACGTCTTACTGGTATAAAATGTCTTTTTGCCCTATTAAATACATATTAATACTAGAAAATATATCTTTTCGAGCTATTAAACGAGTCTTAATACTATAAAATACGTCTCAACACTATAAAATCTGTCTTAATACAATAAAATAGCATCATAAATGAGTGGAAACACCACCAGTCGTCCTTTGATGCTATGCTGGTTAGAGACCATCAGCTGTTTACTACTGCTCCTGGTGCATTGTGGGATACCTTCAGTGACTGCATAGGGTTGAATAATTGTACCTTAACATTGGAACAGAACCACCAAACGGAGAACACATTATCTCTATAGTTAGTAGAGACTGATTCATTATTATCTGTAAAGGGTTGTAGATTTAACAGACTCCGGTTTATTTCCTGACTGATTGTTAGAAACCTGCTGAAGCTCCCAGTGAACCACATGAAGCCCAGAACTAGGTCAACTCCACATGGGTTCTCTGGCTGAGGGGCTGAAACGTGATCCGAGGAGGCAGACGTCTGTTTCTGCTCTCCATCAGTCAGAGGAACCTCGTTCTGTCTGACGGACTCTTGAAGGGCTTCGGTTCTAAACCCTCAGACCGTCTGTCCGACACCAACCTGTTCCCACATCAACCCTGCTGTCGTCCTGCGGGTCACAACTCACCCTTTTTAAAGTCTGAAAATGTGGGGAAAACATCTATTTTCACACTGAAACTTCTCATGTCCACATTTTCAACATTTTTGGGTGGAAAAAAAGAAACGTTTAAAATAATGTTTCTTAAGAACATTCACATAAAAAATCAACCAAAATCCAGCGAATTTCGCTGGATTTTGGTTGATTTTTTATGTGAATGTTCTTAAAGAAAATATTAGAAGTTTTACTGATATATATGGAATCACTTTAGATATTTTTAGGATTTTTTGGAAGATTTTTACTAATTTTTTTGAAAACATTTCCAAGAATTTTCTTGCGAAATTTGGGGAATTTTTTTTGCAGAATTTTTGGATTTTTTTCATATAAAGAAACAATATTTTTGGTGCCCATAAATGAGGACAACAGGAGGGTTAACTCAGAACAGATGAACAGCTTTCCGTTCAGATTTCAGGCTGATACCTGGTTTCTGGCCGGGATCTCTGGATGGTGGCCGTCGGTGAAGCCGTCTGTCTTTTCTTCTGCACTTTCTCCTTTGTGAGAGCGTTCTTCTCTTTCTCGTTCTCCCTCTCCTTGTCCTTCTTCTCCTTCTTCTTTTTATCCACCTTAAACAGAGAGGTGACACAGGATACATCCGTCACATGGGCTCAATACCAAACAGCGAGGACAAAAGAGTTGCAGAAACGCCTCCAGAACCACCTCTGACAACAGGTTCCTTCCTTCACGTCATTAAAGAGTCAAACTGAGGAATTCTTTGGATTGAAGTTTGCAGAACCACAGAGCAACATCATGCTTCATTCTGAGTTTAGTTTTACTTTGTTTTTGTCTTTGTTCTGCAATTACTCCTGACAGAAAAATAATGGATCTTTACCCAACTAGCAGGGAACGTTCCCACAACATCGGCTAATATCACCTACAAGTTTTAATAATATTAATATGTTTCTTAGAACATTTTTCCAAAACCCCCTCATGTCTTTCTACAAGTTTTCAGTCATTTTTAAGTAATTTTCTGTTTATTCTGAACAGACTTAAGTACTTTTGTTAAATATTTGAGTCATTTTGGAAGATTTTTGTTATTTCTGGCAACTTTTGTGTAATTCTGAACAAATGCTCTGCAACTTTGGATCATTTTCAAGTCATTTTAGACACATTTTGATTCATTTTGGATGATTTTTACAGCATCTTGGACAAATTCCGTGTCATTGTGCAAATGTTCAGTCATTCTGGATCATTTTTAATCATTAGAGAGAAATTCTAACTGATTTTGGATCATTTTCCAGACATTTTAGACTATTTTCAGGTCATTCTTAGAAATTTTTCATCGTTTTAGATCATTTCTGGAAAAGCTTCTGTAATTCTGGATCATTTTCAAGTCATTTTGGATCATTTTTAAAGCATCTTGGACAGTCTGACCCACTTTCTGCAGTTTTGGAGAAAAATGGGTTCAAAGTTTAGTGTTTTCCAGAATGTTCTATCATTCACTGTAACGCTGTGTTTGGGTTGTGGGTCAGACCACTCTGTCACTAAAATCTACAACATAAAATATGACAGGAATTATATAAAACTCAGTTTGGATGTTTTATGGGTTAGATCACTCTGCTTCTAAGTTTTCAGTCATTTTTATAATTTTCATTTCATTCTGAACAGATTTAAGGAATTTTGAGTCGTTTTGGGAAGATTTTGGTCATTTCTGGCAACTTTCCTTTTATTTGGGTTGTGGGTCACTAAAATCTAGACCATAAAATATGACAGGAATTATATAAAACTCGGGTTTTTTGTGGGTTAGACCACAACCCCCTAACAAGCCCCTCATGTAATCCCTGGATGGGATTTAGACTGATTGTTTTAAAAATACAAGAAAGAATTTGATGTTGGTGACCTTCATTTATTTTATTTTTTATTTAAAACCTTTACATGTTTTTATTGATGCTGAGGCAGAATCAGTGAAATCAGACACACTGTAGAAGACTACCTGCCTCCATCAGATAAAAACAAGTGGCGACGTGAAGATAAACAACGAAGGATCTGGAGTTTCCAACATTTAAAAAGTCCCGACACTGCAGCAGCTCAGAGCCTCATCCTGTATATGGAGACTGTCAGTCTTCTAGGTCATGATGATCGTAGGAGCTTCAGTAAAAATGGACCAGACTTCTCTTCCGGTCGATTTTTCCTGAAGCTCCTACGATGACATCCCGTCCAGGTGGACCTACCGGTGTGGAGTTTCGTCGGCGCTGCCGCTGGGTGATGTCCGGCGTGCTGGCAGAGGAAACCCTCCAGCGCTCGGCGGCGTTCTGATGCGGGTGGTGATGCGAGCAGGCGTTCAGAGGGCTGGCGGAGGCTGAACGGGAGCAGTGGTGAGAGTCTGAGCAACACAAACATGCAGAGAACGGCAGCAGGGCCCAGGTGAGGCCCACAAACACTCAGAGCATGCAGCTAAAACCTCACGGCCAGGTGGAGGAGATCTGCTGACTTCACTCTGGTACTTATATCTACTGTTGGTATCGTAGCTCAGTTCTTAACGGCAGCAGTGAACTAGACAACATGATATCTTGATGTAGAAACCACTAGGAATTATGAACAGATCTCATAGCCGATAACTGGCAGCTTTATCGATCAACAAACAACACAAAAAGAACTCTAGATTATCAGCTGTTGGACCACAGTGATGCTGTCTTAGGACACTCAGTTTCAGCAGCAGATCTCTGGTAGGTGGACATTAAGCTATGAAACAATCAGAATCACTTTGGAAATATGTACCATTTAGATCTAGAAATGCTGTTCTAGTTCCTCCCACTTTATCTTACACACCTGAGCTCTGGTCTGAGGTCATAAACCTCCACAAAAGGTCTTTGTCATGATGCCCCTTTACTAGCTAAACTACTACTATGCTATTGAACAGGAAGAGGCTTTAATATAGAGACTTAGATCTAGAAATACTGTTCTAGTTGATCTCAGTTTGTCTGAAACACTTGAACTCTGGTTGGAGGTTATTAACCCTCAGAAGTCTTTGTCGTGGTGCCCGTTGCTAGCAAAACTTCCCCAATGCTATTAAACAGGAAGAGGCTTTAATATAGAGACTTAGATCTAGAAATGCTGTTCTAGTTGATCTCAGTCTGTCTTACACATTTGAACTCTGGTTGGAGGCCATTAATCACTACAGAAGTCTTTGTTGTGGTGCCCGTTGCTGCTAAACTCCCACAATGCTCTCTGCTTGACCTGGCATCTGAGTGACGCCTCCTCTGGTCTCTACAGGACTAAACAGGAAGAGGCTCCACCTGGTGGAACAACCAGGAACTACAGCTGATCTTCTGCCTTATCGGTTCATATATTTGTAATCGGTTGAATTGTTAATAACAACTAACTGATCATTAACATCCCAGAACAGACATTAATGCTACATTAAGTGGATTTCTGATAACTTTATTTGCTTTGTGTCTCTTTTTTTCCTGTTTTATTTTATATTATATTATTTTTGTGCCTCTTGCTAAATTTCTGACCTTCCATTCACCTGCTGTTTACCTTCCTGTTTTCCTGACATTCTTCAGGCTCCTTTGGTTTTTGGACTCTGTTTGGATTAGTTTATTGTTTGCTTCTCTGCCTTTGTTTACTCTGTCAGGGTTTGATTAAAGGTTTATTCTATTAGTTTCAGTACTTTGAGTCGTTATGTGAACCCTCCTGGACAGACTACATGTCACAAGTAACAGCCAATCAACACTGAGGGATGGATGTTGACATGTTTTCATGTGGAAAACATAAATCAACAAAGGCATTTCAATGAAGTTTTGTTTTTTTTAGTTTTCAAAGTAATTCCAAATTTTGACACCAATATTTTCATTTTGGTTCCAAATATTGACTGTCACATGCTGAAAAAGCACACCGGTCGACCTCTGACCTCGGTTATTTCATGCTGTATGTTTCAGACCAAACAGACTGTCATGAAATGCCTTTAAAGAGCGAGTGACAGAAGTTGTAGACGAAGGTGTTGGAGAATGAAGGTGTCTTCGTGCGTCACACTCACGAGAGTCGCTGTTGTTGAGGAGGGTGGCGGCGCTGCGACTCCGGGCCAGGAAGGACAACGTCGGCGTCATGAGCCGCTCCACGATCCGACTCTCCCAGGGGCTGAGGCGCAGACTGCGGGCTGACACAAGAGGGCGCCGTCACAGTCGGGTTCAAGTTACAGGAAACACCCTGAACAGCCTCACACACCGTAACACACACAGTCAGCATGAACCCACCCCCGTCTGATGTAGAGTGAAGCGTAACGCTTGGAAACCTCGTAAAAACACAAGAACTGATTCACAGCAGACGATGAAGATGAAGAAATGCTACCTGTTAAACTCCTGGAAATAAATACTAATTAAATTCCTGGAAATAAACACCTTCGTGTTTATTGCCAAGAATTTAAGAGATAGCATTTCCCTGGAACGGATTGATAAAGTATTTTACTCGAAAAAAGACAATAAACAACAAAAACAAGACAAAATATTACAAAAATGAGACACAACATCACACAAATGAGACACAAAATGGCAAAAGCAAGAAATAAAATGACAAAAAATAAGACAAAAGACACAAAACAAAACAAAAAAGAGACAAAAAATAGACAAAAAAGCTAGAAAGCGACAAAAAATACGCAAAAAACGCAAAAATAAGACAAAATATGACATAAATAAGAAACAAAACGACAAAAACAATACACAAAACAATGAATAAAGCAAAACACAAAATGACAAAAATAAGACAAAAACACAGGCGAGACAAAAAGGAAACACAAAATGAGAAAAACGAGAAACAAAATGACAAAAGTCAGACAAAAAAAACAAAAGCATGGAACACAATGACAAAAATGAAACGAATGACACAAAATAAAACAGAAAAGCGACAAACTTAGACAAAAAGTAACAAAGCGACAAAAAATAGACAAACAAAAAAACGAGAAACAAAAAGACAAGTCAGATAAAAAGACTAAAAAA